>JAVQJF010014624.1:0-46328 GCA_036023855.1 Gadopsis marmoratus | reverse complement strand
TCGATTAATATGATCACTTGCTGTGTGATGATCGCACAGCAAGTGATCATATTAATCGATTTTGGTCCAGTAAATGAATGTAATGCAACATGTAGGTCAAACTGAGCTTCGCTAGCGGCTCTTAGTCTCCTTCGGACTGAGAGAAACCTTCTCGAAAGCCACCGGAAGGGGAACTGCGCGACTTTGCAGGCGGCTGTAGGCTGCCCACCCAATCAGAGCGCAAGTTCCAAACAGTACTGAAATTATGCATTCTGTGACATAAAAAAAAAAAAATCTGAGTTTTTGATTGGGTGGGCAAGACGTTCGTTTGGGTGGGCACTGCCCCCCCTTGCCCCTTGCTAGAGCCGACCTTGACCTCCAGCGACTGTTTCTTAACAAGCTTGCTCTTGCTGCCGTGGGCCACATCTGCAAAAGAACAAGACAATAAATGTGGAAATATAAAGAGAAATAAATTTGACAATTAAAATCTAAAGTAGCCCTTAATTTTTCTGTTTTGTTTTTGCTGTTTCCACATTGCTTTTGCGTTTCCGTGTAGAGCCATGCTGTCAATCGAATGGCTTTGGGCGGGCCTTCATGTCCAGGCTGAGTAATCGATTGATGCACACATCAATCCTGCTCTGGCAGGAGCTTTTAGCACGACTAGATGGGAATAGATGTAACACAAGGGCTGGATGCTGTAACCAAGGACACTTTGTATTCCTATTGTAATAAACCTTAGAGGGCCTATTTACATACCCCAACACAGTAGATGTACAAATAATCACAGGAAGAGAACCTGGGTTGTATTGAAAGTGTAGTAATATTTACTTAAAGCACAGTCATAAAACACAGCCAGTGCAATCAGCACTCAGGTTCAAACAGTCAGTCTCAGCTCTGGATAATCTCCCCACTACACAGGAGCCAAACCTAAGCTGCACAATTGTGTTCACTCAAGAGCCACTACAAATCTTACACGCCACGTCACCGAGCCACACTCGCACTGCACACAACACGCCGTGATTTATGGGTCCCCTGCACTACAAACGGACACACGTGTGTCCAGACTGTCCTTAAAAGCTACACAAACATTCACACCAGACAAAGTAAAAGGGGGGTATTTTGATATAATCCAGTGTCTCCTGATTATTTGTGCCTCCAGTGTTGGTATCCTCTAGTCTGAGGCAAGGTTTTATGATATTGTAATAAATGTTTGATTGCCACAGAGCCAGAATCCATTATTGATTATCTTGTCTTACCCTGCAGTCCCAGCACTCTGAACCTAAGAGCGGTTCATGCCAGAGAGGCCGCAGACAACCGAGCACTAGCCAATGCTCGAGCGGCATCAAAGGAAGCTAGACGACACGCCCAAGCAGCTCATGCAGCAGCAGCCAAGAAGCAATCCAAGAAGCCCGAGCAGCCAGTGCTGCATCAAGATCAGCAGCCCAAGGAGATGATGCCTGGTCGTGGTCACCGATGACTCTGTCGTGGTCGTCGCTGGTCGCGGTCGTGGCCCTGTCGCTGACCCTGACGTCGTCGTCGTCGCTGGCCGTGTCGTCGTCGCCGGCACTGGCGGCGTCGCACGTCCCAACACGACTGACG
Organism: Gadopsis marmoratus; assembly: GCA_036023855.1. Classification (NCBI taxonomy): domain Eukaryota; kingdom Metazoa; phylum Chordata; class Actinopteri; order Centrarchiformes; family Percichthyidae; genus Gadopsis; species Gadopsis marmoratus. Next base: position 44,750 of record JAVQJF010014624.1, on the reverse strand, counting down.
AGTGAGGAAACCACTAGCCGGAGATGCTGATGGGTTTCACTCTGGTTCAGCTCTACGGCTGCAGATTCATATCGTTCGGCGGCGCTGTGGTGCCCTTTGTTTGCCCTTCTGCGTTAATAAATGTGCTTCTGTCATAAGTAGATTCAGTCAATGAATTTTTGTCATTCTGGTTACAAATTGTATTTCCTCCAACACTGTCAGTAGATAGTTCAACAGATACTGTTATCCTACTGCACAGGACAACAGCAGTGAGATATCATGCAGACCTATTTCTTCCACAAATACAGCACATATGTAGCAAGGAGCATCTCGGCTCTGTAGCAAATGACCTCACTTGATCCTTTGCCAAGTAAAATTCAGCACGCGCTGAATATTTCTGCTTTGTGATCTGGTGTCTATCAGAAAGCAGAAATATTCATTTTACCTCTCCTCCAGCTCTTCGGGAGTTGCTGATGGCTTGTCCAGTCATTTCATAGAGCTCCAGCTGTTGCCAACATAAATGTTTGTTGTTACCATTTTAGTTTAAATGTGCTGTATGTTAAGGTGTGCACACTAGCAAGGCAGTCATAAGAGATGATGAAAATAAAAAAAATCATATGTAGAGATTTGATGCAATGTCAAAATGTAATAATAACCTCTACATGGAGAAAGTCCACAACTCATTGTTTGAAGTCATGTAGCACCAGACAAATATGAGCACACATTGAGGATGTTATAATACTCGCACATTTCTGGACAGTTTGAATCCTTCCAGGTGGGTCAGTAGAGGTCAGTAAGGCCGGCAGTCTTGCGGGCTTCCTGCAGGAGTGCACGAAGATGGAATTGCTTCCTGGACAGACGGCAAACACACTGTAACAAAAGAGAATAAGAGTCAATAAGAATAAGTCCACAGAGGCCTCAAGTGTGTGTCTCCTAACGAGTGTCTTCACAGGAGGCGTCGCAGCCATGTTTTTCAGCCCGTACAGCTGACGCTTGTATTTTATATATTACTTTTATAAGTGTATTTTTAAGCTTCAATTATATTTTCTTGTCTTATGCACATAATCTTTTCCAGTGATTGTGGGTTGGATTCTGAGCACTGCCAAAATGCGTGTGACCTACTCTCAATACTGTGCCTGAATGCATCCTGTGCAGAAACGGACAGAGGACTGAAGCTGCTGCTCTGCTAAGGTGCTGCTTTCACTGTGCAGGCTGTGTAGATGCCATGTTATGTATCGGTGGCAGTTGTGTTGCTGTGGTTACCTTGAGGAAAACCTCCAGGTCTATCCCACCCCTGCTGAGGGCCTGTTCCAGATAGAAGATAGTGTTTCAATTGCATTATCTTCGGCATATACGTAGATTCAGGATCTGTTTGCACAGCGGAGGTGTGGCATCATCAATGTCATTGTTCCCCCGACTGGTTCTCCGTCTCCTCCTCCAAGGCCTCACTCAGCGCCTCCTCCTTTCTCTTCAGCAGCTCGAGTTTCCTGTCAACCTCAGTCTAGTGGAAACAACAATTACAACCATCATTTCTGTTATTATGGAAAAAATAATGGTATACGAGACAAGAAAACAATAGACGACATATAAAAAAATACAGATATAAAATTGAAAAAAGGAGGATCTCGCACCATTTCCAGGTCCATTCTTGACATCATCTCCTCCAGTTTCTGATGTCCTTTCTTCAGGTCCTCCTGTGTTTGCTTCACGGTGTCCAGCTCCGCCTGAGCTCTCTCCATCTCCTCCTCCTTCTTCCTGCGGAGCTTGTCGCTCACAGCTGAAATCAGAGATGCACGGATGGTGTCCTTCTGTGTTGGACTGCACTGTATTTTGACAAAGAGTTAACTGACCAGCTTCAGAAGGCTGGTGAGATGACTCCAATTTTGAATGAACATACTGATATGATCAGACGTTATTTTTATCCAGACAGACCAGTCAATAAAACACCATTATCCCAAAGTGGAGCTGAAAAATGCCAGGTCATGTAAGTGAAAAGGCACTGATGGACGTCTAGAGAGTCAGGACCACCTCATGTGCAGTGTGGAGTGAAAACTACAAATGTCATAGTTGGTTCCGCCTTGAGGTCGGAGTGGTCTGTGGGCAAACGCATTCCGCAGAGAGCCGACGCTTTATACTTTCTTTTTCTCAAATGTCAGACATTCAGCTTTAACTTTTAGCTATAAATGTAACTGAACCAGTTGTGCAGCATTTCTGTGTGATGTTCTGCTTTAGAAACCAGGAAAACAAACATGCCAGGACAGACAGACAGACAGACACGTGTGTGAGGGCTGAGAGCTGCTTGGCAAACATCTTATACCCTGGTTTACAGTTTGGGACGTAGGGTGAGAAACCTGAGGTACAGAGAGGGAAACAATCAGATCTTAGGACATGCCAGTCAAAATATGGTGTGCTGTAGTGGTATATGAGCGCCACCTGGTGCTTAAAGAAATAAATGCATCACTTAAAACATGACGCAATAATAAGTCATGTGTACCAATACACAGCAGCAGGAAACATGCTGAAGATGATTCCTGACGTTCTGATGTGATTCTGACTAAACCACCGTCACAGTGTGACGATGCTGTGTTCGCTGACAACACAAAAGTCTGGACTAAGTGTCTTTGAATCGAAATAGAGCGGGGAACAAGGGGAATCGAAATAGAGCGTCCCTTCGGGCTTTGAAAAATGCTAAACAAAATTGAGCTTGACTGTTGGATAAAACTGAAATCAAATAGATTTTTACATTGAAATCACTTTGTATTGTTGTATACAGTATGATTCTCATACAACCACACTGACCTCTAGTGTTGATATGCAACTTTTATTTATATATAGAGCTTTATTTATATATAGAGCACTATATCATAACAGAGTTCTCATAGCACTTTAATACAGATCAGAACCATTGAAACTAAATAAACAACAACCCCATAAAAACAACAAGCTGTCAGCTGCTGAGGCCCACAGACCAGCTGCTGCTTCTCTGGACGGGGGGCTGCAGGTGGAGATAAGACACGATAATACACCTTAAGGTGTCACTGCAACCTGTACCAGGACACCAAGGAGGAGTTTTGCATTGGATACAGTATTATTGCAGGAAATGAGTTCTGTTGCAGTCAAACGTTGATGATGTTGTAATAAACCTTGTTGCCTCAGACTAGAGGATGTCAGGTCTGACTTGGCTGCTGCTGCTGCACAAGGACTAAAAGTTGTTTCTGTGGTTTCCATGGAAACGCTGTAGTGGAGACACACGTCTCATCAAATCTGTAGAGAAGATTCTGATGAAACACGAAGTTTTCTTTCATTACACGAGCAACACTTTGACAGATCTAACAGGCAGAACAACTTGTGGCCGTCATTGTTTTGTTTATTAATTATATCTGACTGTTGATCAGTTAAAGCTTCACTAGTTTTAAAGTCCCCGCTGTTCACTCCGGTCCGGTAGGAACCTTCTCCATCAGCGTGTAACTTTAACTCCCATCCGGGTGACGGCGATGTTATGGTGACGGACCCGAAGTGCTAGCTTTCACTTCCGGTCGGTGTTTCCACCGCGTGACCGCGAGATGGCTTCGCCCGCTCAGGACGTGGCCCTGATCGGTCTGTGTGACGGAGAGCTGGACTCCAACAGGCACCAGGTCTCGTGTCTGACCAACAAAGTCGGGGGTCTGCCGGACTGGTTGCCGGCCATCTCCCGGAAGTCTCCCCGCTGCGCTCGCTGCGGAGCCCCGTTGGCTCACGTGGTGCAGGTGTACTGCCCCCTGCAGGCCTCCCCCTACCACAGAAACCTCCACCTGTTCGCGTGTCCGGCTGCGTCGTGCAGCGGAGCGCCGCCCTGTTGGACGGCGCTCCGCTCGCAGTGCCCGGAGGCTCCCGGCCGTCCTGACCCGGCTCAGGAGCCTCCTCTGTCGGCCGCCGACTGGTGTGACGGCGCCGATGACTGGGGCCCGGAGGAGGCCGGCGGACGGACAGCAGGTGTGAAGAAGGACGGACAGCTTCGGCGGGAGGCCGCAGCAGCTCCCGGGGCAGCGGGTAGGCTGCATCCGTCTCAGTACGATGGAACTGAACGAGTCTGTTTTATTGAATATCGGCAGACGTCCTTTAGGAGAAGAAGACACGCTGCCTGGAGATCTGTGGCCACTAGGGGGCACAAGCAGCCCTGACATACAATTGGCGTTGCATTTGTAAAGGGCCACGGTCATATTGTCATGTTCCTGCCTCTGAACAGCCGCTGCTGTCACTTATTAAGGACAACGTCTTTAACAGCAGCAGCAGCTCTCGGTGTCTTTACCTGCTAGAAGCTTCACATGAGGCCAACAAGTTGGATTAGCTGAGTACAGCCCAGGTTTGGGTCCAGCCAGTCGTCCTGTTCCTCCTCTAATCTTCTGTCAGTCTCTACTTTATACTACTAATTAAACATACATGAACATACATTAACCCCCCACACACACACTGCTGTCATAAATTATCTGCAGCAATTTTAGGGTCCAAATTCAAGGTTCACCCTGAAAATGTGTCCAAACCATCCTGTCATCTGACAAGTGCATCACGGGTCTCAGTGGCCTTTTTTCCCCCCTTTTCAGAATTCTCTGTAAAATAGTTGGCCTTTCAGCAGAACATGGTTCTGAATATGAAACATGTTCTGTCCGTGTCTGTCAGGGGAGCGTCTTTAGGTTATTTTCATTTGTCTAATTCATTTTCTACCTTTCTGCCCAGCAGCCTGTCAGTCTGACGTCAGCAGCCGGCTTCAGGATCTCAGTCTCGGAGACTCGCACGAGGATGTGCCCGTCCTCCGCCCGTTCTTCATCAGCGTGGTGGAGGAGTCGGACCTGGGCGGCGAGGAAGACGACCTGCGGCACGTCCAGGAGCTGCTGAGGGAGTACGAGAAGAGAGAAGGGGTGGCGGTGCGAGAGCTGGAGGGCGGTGGAGGGGAGGAGAAGTACGAGAAGATGAAAGCCCGGCACGGAGACGCCGTCTTCTCCAGGTTCATGAAGAAGATCTCGCTGTGTCCTCAGCAGATCCTGCGGTACTGTCGCGGCGGGGAACCTCTCTTCGTCTCCGAGCCGCCGTCCAACATGGCTCAGGTGGTGTCGCCGTGCGGCTCCTGTGGAGGGCCCAGGACCTTCGAGCTGCAGCTGATGCCGGCTCTGGTGAGTCTGCTTCAGAGGAAGGACGGCGGCGCCGAGGCAGAGCTGGAGTTCGGGACGGTGCTGGTTTATACCTGCACAAACAGCTGCTGGACGGCAGGATCAGGATCGGCTGTGGAGGAGTTCTGCTTTGTTCAGACAGACCCCGACCAGCAGCTCTTTAAATGACTCGACAGGTCAAAGGACTCATCTGATCCTCGTGTGTCCGTTAAAACAGAACAAGCTCATTATATTTAAGTTATGGTTTGCTGCAGCGATGTGACACAGACCTGAAGCTGCAGCACACTTATACCGGTGAGCACGTTGTGTCTTTGGCCCAAGTCGATGAGGACGAGTGTCTGGAAAACGCTGCCGAAATATTTAGTGGTTTCAGACACTTGGTCTTCTGTCCGTTAGCTGCTGCTGACGGTGTCCGAGGCCCCTGCAGCTACAGGAGTCGTGATTACAGGATAAACTAGTGTTTGCATTGAAACGGGTGGTGCTGTAATCTGATTTTGTTTAAAACAAACCTTTATGACACTCCTGCAGCCAGCTAGCTAACATTAGCCTCTCTGACCTTTGACCCCCCCCCGTAATGAAATGTTAAAGTGCCTTCAGTGTGTTGCTGCACGACAGGAAGGACACTGTTGCAACACGTGTGTGTGTGACAGCATCTCAACTGGTTCCAAAATCCTTTTATCGAGACCGTTTACAGAAAATAAAGTATTTTACAAATCACACTCATTGTTCAAAGTATTTATCAAAACACACGACATCCAATATTTTCCTTTGTACTTCAACCGTACGATACATTTCTATAATTCAGTGTCTTAAGCTTCACACAAACAATTCAGGTTGAACAGCGTCGATCCAGCGGAGGAGATTTAAACTGCGCAGAGTAAATCCAAGCTACAAAAGTGTAAATGATCAGCTGAAGGACTTCAGTTTCTTACTGGACCAGAGCTGGAATATCAAAAATACATTTCTTAATTGGCCAATAAATAATGACAGGATTTTCTCATTTTTGTGCCGCTTTAGCCTCTGTGATGACATCGCTGAGTGACATTAAAGCCCTTCTGTTGGATTCGACAGTTCGGCCACGAAAAGCTAAAGGATCTTTGGTTTGTGAGTGAAACGCTTCCTGAGACAGCCGAGGCCACAGTGACGACGAGACTCGTCACAGGCTGCTGATCGCCGTTCAGGCACTTGGAGGTCAGTTTGGTGCACTTTGTGCAAACGTGACCGTGGGTTTGGTTTTTGTCCAGATAGCAAACGGTAGGAGAAGCGCTGCGGCCGTCTGCTGAGGACGCAGCGTAACTACTGAGGGCCTCCGCAGAACGGTGAGGCGGCGTCGCCGGCTTTGCGCTCCCAGTCGTACTGGTCAAACTGGTCTGGCTGGACGCTGCCGCTCAGACTGCCAATGTCTCTGTCGATAATTTCATTCACTGCAACAAAAACAGACACATGGTTACTTGTAACGGGTGCAGACGTTTCTACGTTTCTATGTTTTCTCCAAAGCGTTCATTTACGACATGTGACTTGCAACGATGCTTAGTGCCTAATGAATTAACCTCGCCAGGTTTGCGTGTGGTTGCTTTATTCCCAGTAACACGTCCTGCATGAATTACTGCGACCTGACGCAACCTCGTAAACCAGGACTTTAGTTTCTGACACGTGCTGTGCAGCCAGGCCGCTGCAGGCAGTAGAGCTGCTCGGCATCAAATGGCTTCAGCTCTGCTCCCTTCGGTCTATACATAGACCTGCAGTGAAACCTGAAGCAGACCACCACAGCAGCACTCATCAGCACCGCGCTGCTTCATCTGCATGTGTGGCTGCAGGTCGGCAGCCTCATAATACACAAACAGATTTAGTTCCCAAGAGCTGCCACCCTCCAGCACCCACCTACTCTTTGGAAAGAGAGGGAACCCCAGGTGACAGGACCCCAATACTCTCTCTTTCCACGTTCAAGACCAGGGACTTGAAGACCCTGGTCTGACCCTGTGCTTTAACTACACTCACTGACTCCAAAACAGTCCTGCCGCTTCTGTACGACAGTGTTCTCGTCGTGGAGCCTTCTGGAAAGCAATGCTGGAATGCTGTGCTGGGCGGTAAAACGTGACTCCAAGCATTGCTGCTCACATCTCTGTGAAAAAGAATCATCTGTTCTGTGCCACACATGAGCAAAATGATGACTTGGGTCAGGAGCTGCATTTTTCAAGCTAATATGTCACAACTCCTGCTGGTTCCAGCTTCTTGAGTTTGAGGATTTGCTGCTTTTCTTTGTCATTTCTGATGGTAAATGAAGATTCTTTGGGCTCTGGGAAACCGATGAGCATTGTGCAACGCCCTACGTTGATGCTGCGTCCTTCATTATAATGGTTCCGCACAAAACTGGTGGAAACGCGGGCCGGTTCTCTAGATAGCACAGAGGTCCTGAGCAGAACCGGTTCAAGAACCAGAGCTGGTCCGGTGGAAAGAGGGCAGGAGTGTGTGATGAGGCTGACGTTTCTCCAGCAGAACCAGATCAGGCTGCTGAGGTCAAAGTCAAGCTGAAAGGCGGCGGCGGGGGGGGGGAGGGGTCAGAAACCGGACGACAGCTGCTGCCCACCAACTGAGGAGCAGCAACAAGTTTAACCCCCATCTGCATCATTCAGAGCAGCAACAAGCAGACGCAGCTATTATTAACCCAGATCAGACACACTGGGAGGCCGACACTTAAATAACCCACATCACAGCGCGAGTGTAGACACACACACACACACTGATGTGGATTGTGGGAGTTTGAGATCCACATCTCAGTCCCAGGACCAGATCACCAAAGTCTCAGCGAAGGCTGTTTTCTCTCTGGTCCCTGTCAGGCGTCCAACCACAGTTTGACTCGTGTCTCATGCCAACAGTCCACGTTGCCCAGCAACTTTACGCAGGTGAAACGATGTGTATCATCTTGGATTAAATTTGGCAGAAAAGTGATGTTTTACATGTCTGGTGTTGCACATAAGTGTGCATTTAAAATGACCATATTTCAACATGTACTGAAGACCTACATCTAAGTCAGATATAGTTACTTAATAAAACCAGCAAATCAGTCCTGTGCTGACAGCAAACCTGCTGCTCCACGATCACGTCAGGCAGGAGTGATAATACTGCAACGAGTAGCCCCACCACTACTACTGGGACTTCACCTCCCTCTCCCATGTTTCCTGTCAAAGAAACCACACTAACAATAACTCGAGTCTCAGTATCTGTGAGCTTGAACTAGATTTGATAACATGTTTAAATTGTTTCCGGTGTGACTGACTGGAGACTTGAGTCCGACTTGGACTCCTTCAAAATGTCCCTGTGCTCATTTTAATTTTATTGAGGTTTGTTATTTGTTTACGTGCAATCAATCCAACCACCCTGTAACATGTATGCTGCAAATGCAAACGGCAGGATGGCTTCACACTATCACCCGTCTTTACCTGTAGACTTAATCTCTAAACATTTTTGCATGAGAAATGTTTTGGTATCACAAGTGTCCTGGTTTCCGTTTGCAGTCCGAGTATTATTGAGCACTCGGGTTCGAGCAGGCTTTGGTTGCATGCAGGTAAACAGTCCGCGTGGAGGCAGAACACATTGGCTGCAATACAATCTGGGATCAGCCATCGTCTGACGATTTAGCCTTTTTTTTTTAAATGATCTGAATTGAAATGGTTGTCAGATGATAACCGACGGGCTCAGAGATTACTATTCAGACTCTATAAACGACACACAGAAGAGGAAGTCTTGGCCCGGACGTCTGTCATCTGGATTTCCGCTGGCTAATCCAGTACCAGGACCTGCAGGAAATCAACCCACGGTGTTTTATTGTGGCAAAAAAAAAAGTTCCAAACATCACTGATACCAAGACCAAGACCAAGACCTGGCGGACTGCTCTGGACCAGCTTCAAGTATACAGTAGAACCTTTCTGCCGTAAAGAAGGAGAGCGCCTCGACTTTTGGGGGTTGATTGTTAATGAATAAATATAAGCGGCTTCCTACCATCATCCAGGGTGATCTCCTGGAGGCCCATGCATCCTAGATTTGGCTGATCCTCCGGCTCCTGCTTGATGCTCAGTGCCTCTCCTGGGCTGGAGAGCAGAGAGTCCTCCTGGGGGCCAGCAGGGCTCACGAAGGCTCTTCTGGAACTCAGAGATGGAGAGAGTTCCCTCTGAGGTCCACCGGAGGAGGTGGGAAGGGGGACAGTGAAGGTCTGAAGGGGCACTGGAGAGGCCTGGGGAGGCAACGTGGGGATTTGAGGAAGGATTGAGGAGGTCTGAGGGGGGATGGTGAAGGCCTGAGAGGGCATGGAGGAGGTGGTGTGTAGAGGAATGGAGGACGTGTGAGGAAACACTAAGGGGCTCTGAAGGGGGACAGAGGAGGAAGCGGGATGATGAAGACGAGGTGCGTTCTGGGAAGGAGGACCACAATGCACTGGGACGTCACAGGAATCATAATAAACCACGTCTGGGCCGAGCACTCGGTCATGGGAGGCCACCTGGCAGGAGGGCGCACAGACGGCAGGTGCATTGTGGGAGATGTGGTCCGTCTCCCAGCGCTCCTGTTTGACTCCAGCAGGGCGGGGACGCCTGACCGCAGGCAGGTAGGTGAAGCTCTGTGTTAGACTTCTTCTTTTCTTCCCGTTTGAGACGCAGAACTGGACTTGAACCGGATCCATTGTCTTCTTATTGTACGGAGGAACCTCCACCACAAGGCTGGACTGAAAGACAGAAACGCCGAGACGTGAAGAGAACTACAGAAGACCCGAGAATGGTCTCTGGGTTGATGACAAAACAAAGGGGATCGTGATCTGTGATTTGGATTCATGCATGAAAAGGATTTAAAGACAGAACTGAACTCATTTAAAACACAGCAACTATGATCTTTTAATACATTTGAGCCAGGCAACCCCACACAGGATGCATATTCCTAAATGAACAAGACCCGGGCCCGGTTCGAGTACCCCGGCATAGGAGTACTCTGGGTATACAATCTGGCATGTATAATCTGCTGTGTGCACTTAATAAAAATATGGCAAATCTTTTGAATTAGCATCTAGAAAACAAAGTAGTACAAAGTAATAGTGGTGAAACGTGTAGGTTTTTAAGGTTTGGCCTGAATGACAGTGACGTTGCAGGAAGACGGCCGGCTTCGATTTCAACATAGAAAGAAACAAAAGTGTATTTTGTGGCGTTGCAACATTTGCCAAATTATAGAAGAACAACACTGTCAACACTTTGTTCCATTACGTCGGCCCTTAAACCCAATGAAACTAAAATAGTCAGAGTCACACTCACAGCAAAGTTACAAAATCGACATCGATCTGACTATATTCTGTGATGTCATGGCATCGTCTCCCTCTCCTCCCTCAGACGCACACGCTCTCATACTCTTTGTGGTTTAACAAGCTCTCGTTAACTTCCTCTTTGTACTTCCTCTCGGGGGAATCCTCCATCTTAAGCAATGTTAAAACGCCCCAAAAACTGTGCGAGTCAATTTGTGTGAGATCCAGAATGCGTCGTGAGCTTTCACCATTTTCTCTGCTCACTGCAACAGGCCGTGATAAATAATCTGAGTGAGCGAGACTCAATATTTCATTGTCGTGATTGAATTTGAAGGTTCAGTGAGCTCACTACAACCGAAACAGACAAAAACCAAAAATAACAAAACCTCTGCCTCTGAAGGCACATTGTACAAGTATAAAACAGACAGGTAGCACCTCAGCAACTACAGCTGTCAGAGAAGTGTAGTGGAGCAGTTATAAAGTACAAGAAAGTACTCCTTAGTACTTGAGTAACTTTGCTACGCTCCACCACTGCATCAGGCCTCCACCAACTCCTGAGGAACATATTTCTCACTCTGTGGAATCAGGACTGAAATAAAGGCTGCGGCTCTGATTATGTCCAACATCTGGATGTTATAAACAACAGGAGGCCCGACCTCCTCCGAGCAAAGTGTTTTTTACACGTTAGCTCGCTGGTTCCTGCAGCAGCAGCAGGAACACGGCACACAGATGATGGACTGATAAGCTGCTGTACCGATGACCTACTTCAGCTCAAAATCAGTATCCCGTTGTTGGACTGACGGAGTGATGATGAACGATACGCAGACAGACTGCAGTTCTATTAGATATATTTTACATTGTATATTTATGCCTGCAGCCAGAGGACCTTGTGACCTGCCGTCGCTGTTATAATACATACTGTACATGTCCTGATGGTTTAAATATATCTTTTATATTTTATAGTTAGACATTTCATATCCGGCACATGTTTCTGTTATTCCCATATTTCTTATTCCTCACATCCAAATTGTGTCACGTAATGTCTTTTAAATCATTCATTCTCTATCCCGCTCATCCCAGAGGGCCTGTAGCCTCTCTCTGGGCGAGAGGTGGGGCGACACCCTGGACCGTTCACCAGTCAGTCACAGGGCAGACAAACATTCACAAACACCGATGGGGACACAGCTGCCATGCTGCCTCCACCAGGGGCACTTCAACATGTGGCCAGGAGGAGCTGGGATCGAACCACCAACCCTGGGGTTAATGGACGACCACACCACCCTCTCAGCCACAGCCTATCTATCTTGGTATTTAACTACTTACTCCACTGCTTTTTTCTGGCACTATACTGGCGTCCATTTCCCACAGCGATCTTCCATCTGAGTGCACAAGACATGTTGGTAAAAACTTGACATGCAGTTATAAGATCTGGCGTAAATGCATTTAATATGCAGTAAATGAATGGCAGCTGATCTCACCGGGCCCTTTCTCCATGAAGACGACCCTGGACTGCGTGGAGATGTTGGATCCAGTGATGAGCAGCTCCTCTCCTCCATCCACAGAGCAGCTGGCTGGACTGAAGCTCTCCACCTGGGGAAGCTCCTGGCCCGAGCGCTGGGCTGAAACACAACACAGGTTTGGTTTTGGTGGTTTCTCCGTGTTACATGGCAGACTGCAGCATAAGCACATTTCCTTAGAGACGGAGGAAAACGTCTCTCTGCAGAAAGCAAAAAAACTCACTGATTATTATCTGCGTTTGTCAAAATGACACCGCACATCCCCTGAACGTCCTCGGCTGCCTGCTTCACTATCATCTGGTTTCAAACTGAAGCCAAAAAGCCTTTAACCGTTGCGTTTTCTCGCTCGCTGTCAGATGTAAGAATTAACATCACAGGCGACTCACAGCACTCCACAGGGATAGATGTCGTCTGCAGCCACAGCATCCGACCATCAGGCTGCGGGACGGCGACCCTGAACACAACTCGCACCCTCGTGTTCTTCCTCCCGATATCCGTCTCTCCTTTCTTCAGCTCGATGTCGGCATTACGCAGCTTTAAGATGCCGGCACAGTCAATGCTGTGGGAAAGAAGAGCAAACGTCGTGCCGATTATAATAATGCATTATGTGCTACTTTAACCCGGTGTCCTGTGGAGTCTGTCATCACGGGCAGGGTTACAGAGTATCTTGCGCTGCACCTGCATACAGGTGAGCTGGTCCACATTCCTGCACGCTGCAGCGGGCGGACGTGGGAACGTGTCGCGCAGGCGAGCTATGAAACACGAGGAAGTGGAGGGAGAGGTATTTAAATACCACAGTAAAATTGTACTTAAGTAGAGTACTTGAGTAAATGTAGTGAAGAACCGTGTCAACTGGAGAAGGTTAGCAAACGTGTCAGTAGTTGCTGACGTGGCCTGAATGTTAAATCAGCCACTGAACTGGACAACGAGTCACATTTACCTAAAAACAGGCGCGTCTGAGCAGCGGGGCTATATAACGGCCTGCGCTGGCATTTTAAAGGACAGGTTCGACATTTTGTTGAACTTTTTAACTCTTAACAGTTTCTGAGCTAAATGCCAGGCTGACTTTTTTTTTTTTTTTAAACGTAAACGTCTTCAGTCACCTGTAACAACTTAAATAATACATTTAGAAATGGGCTTATTGCTGCTTCGGTCCGGAAGAATAAGCTGCTTCTGCGTTTTTTTGTTGGAAATCACTGACAGAAAGGACAGCATGGCTCCTGACATCAGGGTAGCCATGATTCTAACTCCAATTCTAAATCCATCTGCTGCCGTTACCTGGCGGACATGTTGTTTTCTGGAAGCAGAGGGATCTCCAGGATTTTCGTGCAACTCATAATTTTCTCCTGACAGTTGGTGGTAACCATCTTCCCCGTCACCCGGTGGATCCGGTAGAAGGAGTGAGGGCGAAGGTAGCGGTCGTCTGCGGTGCCGATGAACATCAGCAGGCTGACCGGCTGCTCGCTGTATCCAGTCAACTGAAGACACAAATTCAATGACAAACATCTGGTGAGCAGTTGCTCTTCCTGACAGACATCCCAACAGTCGTGTCGCTCTGACTCTTTGAAACTTGGAGGGATGACACATCTTCATACTCGGCCTCCACGTTTAAAAGCCTCCAGCAGGCTTCACACAAGCTCGGCATCGATCTCAGTCTCGTGCATTTTCTACGTAAAAAATGCTCCCTGACCACTTCACCAACCAATGACAATAAATAAATAGTAAGTTCTGAAAATTGAGAAACAAATGAATTAAACACAAATGAATAACTAATAAAAGACAGAATTAAAGAAATAAAAATAAGCGTGTAAAACATTTAGTTGGATTTTTCCTCCACCAGGATCACTGGACAATAAAAGAAATTCTTTAAAAAGTCTATGACATCAGGTTCGATCCTCTAGGGCAGGGTTTGTCAACTGGTGGCCCCGGGGCCACATCCGGCCCGACAAGGCTTCCCAACCAGCCGCAGAATATGAATGAAAATGTGCTCCTGTGTTTAGGATATCTAGCATTACTCTGAATATATAAAATAAACTCTGCAGTTCCCTCTGCTGTCTCAACTGCACTGACGGGTTTTTCGACTGGTTTTCTGTTTCCTGTGTGAAACAGCAGCCCTGTGACTTTTTACACGTTTTGCAGCAGGAAGCTCCTCGGGCTCCGGCGGCGGCCTCAGAAGAGCCCTGCTGGTGTCCGTTACCTACGAGGCCTCGATGCCTCGGCCTGCCTCTGTCCTCTGATCCAGACGATCCACGAGGCTGCTCACCCGTCAGAGAATGTTTGACGTGTTCTTCACAAATCATTTCTAATTTCTTGTCAGTTCATCGTCAGGACAATCTGATAACGTCAGATAATCTGACAGTATCACGGGTTCCATTACAGTTTGACCAGGTTTCGACAGGAGACGTAAAACTAACATTTTAAGGTTCAGTGAGGGAATGTTTATATTTTGTGCAAATATCCTGAAACTTCCGCCTCCGTCACAATGTTTCTTGACGCATTTGTCTTGCACTTAAAAGTTTGCATCAAAAATAAATGACCTGCGAGCAAGCCATCATTTTGAGGTTAAGAAGAACAAGGCGTAGCCTACAAATCAACGTGAACGTGTTACCTTGACGACAGGATGTCCCGCGGTAGCTGCCTTAATGGACCCTCTGCTGCCCTCCGTCTCATAATGCGCCCTGTGGTAGGATCTGGGCTGGACCTCCAGCTTTAGCTCGCACTGGTCAAACTGGTCGGGCAGAGGCCAGTCCAGAGGGGGCGGCGATGAGCTCCTGGAGACAACAGACACACGTGATCAGATACTGCAGGACTCTGCTGCTTCAAGTAGTGGATCTCTGAAGGGAACTTCAAAGGCTCCCATTGTTTTTTCCTTTCACTGCAGTTAGAATGCAAAATGAAGCTACTGCTAGAAGCTGGTTAGTGTAGCTTAGCATAAAGACAGGAAACAGGGGAAACATCGCAGCCTGGCTCTGCCCAAAGTAAAAAAGCAAACATGTTATGTCCAAACAGCGCAATAAAAGTGTGGAAAAGACTGGATTCAAAATTCACAGTTTTAAAGGGGATTATTTCTTGACTGCGAGCAGTTACTGGGTGCAGCCAAAAAAATTGTCCTACCCAAAAAAACACAACTGTAAATCTGCAAATTCTCTGTCAGAAAGAGAACAAGCACATTTTTCAAAATGTCAAACACTTCCTTTAAAACTGTTCTTGTACTACTTTCTATAAAACAATTAAGGTTTTTCAGCACTAAAATTAATAACCACATGATAAAATTTCTCAAACAAAATGAAACTTATAATAGTGAAATAAAGCCGACCTGAACAGAGGAGGGTTTCCAGGTTTGGGTTTGCTCCAGCTGAAGTGGGAGGGCACCTGAAGGAAGAGCTCGGCCAGGCCGTCCTCTTCGCGTCCCTCCTCCCCGGGAGAATCCAGGAAGGGCTCCAGCCCGGGGTCTCCCTGACCGGCCAGGAGGCCCAGCTGGATCCCCGTCGTCTTCCTTGTCTTGGAGGGGACGTCCAGCTCCTGGTAGCCGGACATCAGGAGTGGTCCCAGGGCGCCGGCGGAGCTTCCCAGCCAGGTGTCGTCTGTCACGCTGCCTCGCGGAGAGGCGCCCGGCGTGGGGCTGGGGGAGTGGTGAGGGGAGGGCGAGCGGCCGTGGGGGTCGGCACTGGCGTGGCGTCTCTTCCCACAGGGGGAGGTCGGTCTGGATGACGGCCTGAGAAAGATGTCCGGTCGGGATTAGCAGGATTTTACCAACATCAATGTTGAATCAACTAAAAACTGATATTCAACATTTGACTCAAAAATTAAAACTCAAACTTCCTGTAAAGAATTAAAAGCCGTCTGTCTTTTCTTCGTTCAGTCAAGTTTTATGTCTGCACTTGATTACAGAGAGTCTGTCCTGTCATGGTGCCCATCATCACTTCTGCAGCTCAACCCAGTTCATCGCACTGCTTCATCACTAATGTCACATTTTAAACTCATCATCACTTCGCTCCAGAAACACGACCCAATAATGCAGATATTCCATATGTACGCACTAATCATGCCACATCTGCCTTCAGGTACCCTGCACATTTAAAATGGAATGAACTGCAAGGCTAAGACTCTTGGAATTGCCTTAATGAATTTTGTTAATTGTGGTTTTACTGGCTGCGTTGTCTTTGTGTGCCGGATGCAGGGACGTTTGGACACCTTGAAGTCTGTATGTAGCCCGAGAGGCCAAACCCAGAGAAAAAAAGGTCGTTAAAGCACATGCTGCTGCTCATTCAGCTTATTGCTCGACATCTTCATCTACTTTGTTCTTCTGTCCTCTGGATTTTGGCAGCTGGACAGTCCGAGGACACTGTTTAGAGAAACTTTGATAAGAAAATCCACCCACTGACATGATGCACTTGGTTGGTTGTGTGACTATGAATATTTATTTATCTCAATGACACTACCTGGTTACCAATTAGACATTTGGAAACTGTGCTGACGTTTACCTGGAGGTGGACCGGCGGTTCAGCCAGCTCTCCTCGGTGACACTGGTGCGAGGGGAGTGGCAGGGCGACTGACGGGGCGACTGATGAGGCGACAGCGCTGGGCTGAAGGCCAGAGGATGCTGGTACTTCTGCTGCCACAGTTCCACCCCGAAGGCCCCGCCCCCGCAGCCCGGGGACCCCAGAGGCGACCCGAGGGGGGACCCCAGGGCAAGGTAGGCGGCATCTCGCAGCTCCCCGTCCACGTCGTCGTAGATGTGGGAGAAGGACTCGCAGGAGGAGAGGTCGGACATCCAGCTCCTGGAGGACAGGCTACTGCAGGGGCTCGGGCAGAGTGCTGCGTCCCGATAGCAGGGGTCCAGCGGCAGGTAGAGCTGGTCTCTGGACCAGGATGCATCGGGATAACGCCCCTCTGCTGCGCCCACCACCAAAACCTGCTGGCTGCTGCCCGGCTCCACATGATTGTTAGGAGCAATGGAGGTGATCTGGATACTCGGGCAGTCAAAGGCTCTGGGGTTCCCCTGGGCCCTGTACTGGGGCCCCTGGGATTGATAGCTCACATGCTGGTAGTTGTCTGTGGTGGAGAAACATGAAGGGTGACTCTGCAGCTCCTGGATGACGGGCTGCTCATCCAGAGCCTGTGTGGAGGTGGGAGGTGTCCTCACGTCGAGATCTGGACCTGTGGGGTAAAGAGACGAAGATGTACTCATTTATCATTTCTCTGATTTATATCATTGTAAACGAGCATCAGTGAGCCTGCGAGTGTGTATATATGTATAATATACACACTCAGTATATCCTAGCATCCAAAAGGGTGTGAAGCAGCGTCACAGTGCACTTTCTGCTCCACCGTTTCTGTTTTGTTACTATATTTGTGACATGCATTTGTATTTATAAGTACATTCACAGTACAGTGACACCACAGCAGCAGTTCATATTTCATGCGCTGGACTAATTGTAGCACCCAGATTATTTCAGTTCAGCAGAGCTGCACAGCCTCCTCACCACGACCCGACTATTAATACCCCCCCTCGCTCTCTCACCCACCTTGCATGCTACATGCAAAAAAAGGCGTCAAAGAGGCAGCAACTGTGATCTGCTTCAGCAGCTCCACCCGCTGCCTCTTTGCAAATAACCCTCAATGTGCTGGATAGAGATAAATGAGATGCAATGCAACATCTGCCCCTCTGCAGGGCGGGCCGCCACCAGCTGGGTGCCACAGAGCGGTTAGAAAACCAGGAAGTAAAACCTGCCTGCAGACAGGCAGGGCGGCACGCTGTCTGAAACACAAGCAGCCAGTATTTCATCACGTACAGACTTCCTCACTGTTCCGTCAGCTGAACTTCACCTCTGCTTCATGTGGACAAACTGGAACCAAACGTACTGATGGAACACAACAGCATCAAATCAACGGGCCGCAGCAAACATTCTCATAAATTATCATCATCTCAAATAAGTGATTATTCCTTTAGTCCAGTGATACTCAACTTGCGGCCCGCGGGCCAGACTTGGGACAGGGTGCCGGGTGGCCAGCGGACCCTTTTCTAATTCCCAGTGAAAATGAATTGATTCACACTGGGAACTTTGTGCTTTAGTAAAGGTTCAGTATGACCTGACGGGGCCCCCGTTTAAAGCCACCAGCCCGCCTCACGAGTAACGACTACCTGGCGTGAAGTCCAGCTGCAGGGAGAAGCTCCCCTCAGAGCAGGGCCGCAGACGACACGTGGACTTATCAAACCATTTACAACTTCTCAAATGTGCGTTTCTGCCCGTTTTCTTAGTTCTCTACGATGGAGTGAGTATGTGTTGGGCTTTGGACAGTCGGTGTGAGAGCTCGTAGCGGCACGTTGGGCCGACATTCTGTAGGCCAAAGGTTCGGTCGACGACTTGAAAACGTACTCTACAAGTTACTCACTAATAAAGAATCATCAGTGGCAGCCCTGTTCCTTATTGTTCAAGGAGGAAGTCATTCTTCTATTTCCTCTTAAACATAAGGCAACTTGACAGGACCGGCGCCTGATGAACATCTTACCAGAACCTGCCATTAAAAGATCAATTACTTCTAGTGATTATAACAAGTTGCACGTCATAATATGGCAATATTAGTAAAAACAGACTGATTGCAGTGCTGTCCTAGGTTAATCACTATAACACTCAGTTTATAGTCACCATCACATGCTGGTTCAGCGAGTTAACCAACAATAGTTGACCCCAGACAGAGTCAGCTGATCAATGCATTAAAAACTACAGCTGACTGATCAATACCGCTGATCAACACAGGAAAGACTCTGCAGCTGTCAGCGGCTTCACTGGAGGCCGATTTAGTCACCTTCACCTCCTGATCCACGTTCAAAAATTCACCTAAATTTAACAGCAGACAGCTGGACGTGTCACGCCGACTACAGCAGGACAGCAGGACTTCCGGTTGCACCTTTTCAAAGTAGAATGCTGTTCGTCCAACACAAGACAGCGAGTTAACAATTTAACTGAACATGTACCGACAATTAGTTGATTTGTCGAATTGTCAACTGAAAAAAAATCCTTGTTGTAAAGTTGCAGTTATTGACAGACTTGCAGTCAGTGATACAGACAAAATAAACCTGATATTAAGGCCAAAATAAGTGTCCATTATTAGGATTTTAAATTTGAAAAATGTCACCCAAAACAAGTCTGGATTTATCCCCTAAAATGCATACTTTCACACTGACCGTATTTTCTTCATATGTATATTTTGTATAAGACCAGCAGGGCGGACGGCTGCAATTATATTTTTACTCCATCCTATAATAATCAGCTTTTAATTACATGTGAATAATGCCGAAGTCCAGCTTCCTGCTCTTTTACACCATGTACACTTCCTGCATCACAAAGATAAGAATCACAAAGCCTGAAGACATTTGCCAAAATGTAAAAACACACAAGTTGAACCTGACAGGACTCAGATGTTTCAGCCTTCAGCAGCTGACAGCCCCACAACACCACCAGGGCCTTTACAGTTGGACCGCACACCACGTTCCGGGTGTCTTTATTGTAAATTAAAGTGCACATCGTTATGTACTTGGTGTTTGCGATAACTCTCCCTGCACGACTTCAAACTGCGTTCATTTGTTCTTGTGAACGCAGCTGTTGCTTGTGTTTGTGTTGTTTGTGGCTCTGCAGCGTTTGTTCCTTCCAGAAACACCAGTCAAATATACCAAACTGATGGATTCAAATTCAATTTCACCCACAGTGTCTCTGATAACCACCGTTACACCAAACGGCAGCGCGGATCAGCGAGTCCCTGATATATTTGTGTTTCTGAATTCTGTACGTTATCTTACGCCGTCACTGGCGCGTCCTTTACTTTGAAAGCCACAATGACCCCCTTCCGGTGTCGCCCCGGCTCGTCCTCGCTAGCTTAACGCAGTTGACAAATTGCTAACTAGCGTCGATAAACGGCGGGTACCTGCTGCCGCGGTCCGGCTGCCGTCGTCCTCGAACACCAGCCTGAAGTCCAGCTCCTCGGCGAACCGGAAGGTGGACATTGAAGGGGACAGACGCGAAATGTCCTCAGAGGCACCCGTCGAACCGACCCGTCTGTCTTTACAACTGGCCCGTCTCACTTTCCATCCGACTCGGAGCAGAACTGTCGGCTAAAAGTTGTTACCGGACACGAACACGACGAACAGACGCGCCAAACCGGTTCCGGCCCATTATTGTTCCAACTTGTTGCGTTCGCTGTTTCTGTTTTACTCTCCTCCAGATTGATCCTCGTGCCGCGTTCACGGCCCCTCGTAAACTTCAACTTCCCGCTTCACGGCGACGACGCCGCTCCCGAAACTCGGTTCCAAGTAGCTTCGTTCTGAATCGGCAGCTGAAAGTTCGCACCAAGCAGCCTGTTTGGGTCCAAGTGAAATGTTAAAATACTACAATAAAACCTTAAAAACGTTCGGCAGTTTTTGATACAGATGTTTTAAATGTTTACTGTGTTTCTTTGCCTTTATCTGTGTGCCACTGGAACAATTACACACTTCTACAGGGTTCGATTATCATCAATTCATACACTGATTTTATGTTAAACTAATGTAAATTAAATCCTTGAATTTGCCTTTAAATGATGCAAGAAAAACATTCGGTAAAACAAAGATATTTGTCACCAACTTTGCAATTAAATCACTTTAAAGACATTTTATTAAACATTTAGAAAATCAAGTTATATAAATTCAAACTAATGGAAGCTGTAGTTGAATAATTAGTGATCAGAGATGCAGGAGATAAATAAAATCAGAGTTTAATTTAAAAGCCTTGAAGATTCCATTTTGATATGGAGTAGATGTATAATATTCTAGTGTTTTTATGTCTATATAGCAGCTGTGACACTCATTTCCTGCGTGGGATTAAATTAATTGATCTGATATCTTGCCTTGTCCGTTTCGCACGGAGATGCGTTAAGAGACAGCAGAACAAAAGTATTCACTACCTCCCGAACCCGTCTGTCCTTTGTAAAACGCCCCACAGGTGTAAAAACCCTCCGACTTTGATCCCTTTAATGTTTTGCGTTGCATTTGCAGAAGGTGTCACAAGGTGCAGTAAACGTCTCCCAGCCACCGACAGGTACATGTTGAGACTCACCAGCGGCTCAACGCTAAATCATTACTCGGTGTCTCAAATCCACCTGCGGCTTTTATATTTGACCAGCATTTGACTGGTGGCTGCTGCCGCCAAGCTCCATCCCAGGTGGTTGGGATCGTCATTGTCAGATCTCCCAGGGCCTCTGAAGGCACCATTAGGCAGGCCGGCGATGACGTCAGCAGCTGGGTGTTCGTGTCTCAGGTTGACAGGTTTAATTCGGGACTTTAACACTTTTTAAGCACAAGTCAAATTAAAAGTGCGTTGTTTTATCACTGTATCACGACCTGCTCCTCATAATGAAGCCTGTCAGCTAAATAAAGGAATAACAACCTAAATGCAGCAGTTTGGCTCTTTCACTGTTTAATGTTGAGGCATTAGCGCCACCAGGCTGCAGCTACACTGTCAGTATTTATTAGAAGGTTGTAAATGTTTTAGTAGTTTAAGTGTTTTTTTGATGTGTAGAAAATAATAACAGTCCGCTTCTGCAGGATTCGTTAGATTTTTCAGGTGGAAACTTCAACACATAAGAACCAGAAGTGGATGCAAGTAGAAACAGAAACATATGGAACCATATATGTACTTTAGTGAACGGCGACATATACAGTTAAACTTAATCCATCATCTGGCGTCTTCAACAGACTAAAGGCCCAAAAATTATGATTTTAAATAAAATAAATGTTCTTCTGTAAGGCACCAAGGTTAAAATGAATAAGCCCCCTTATGGCTTCAAATCCACACCTGAACCTGTTGCCAGAATAAAACGTGGATTTCATCCCAATAAAAGATATAATATTCAACATAATAATGAAAACTGTGTGACCCAGTGGAAGACTGATCCCAGTCCCACCGTGTGAAAGCGTTCTGGGAGAAAAATAAATAAAAAGCTGAACAAACAAAAGAATCAAAATTTAAAACGTTCATTTCAACCGATGAGCTTTTTGGTGCAGAGAGACAAAAAATAAAAATAAACAAAATCCCCAAATAAAGGCTCCTTTTCAAAACTCCCGTCAGCGTCAGCTTTGCTCTTCCTGTTCACACGTCAGTCGCCAGAGAAGCTTCGTATCCTCCCGTTTCAACTAAAACCAGTTGACTGTTCATGAAGTCGACGGTTTCTCTGGAGCCGAGTCTGGCCGACGGTGGTCACCACTGGCCACCGCGGCAGCCTTCGAGTTGTCCGTGTCCTGCTGGATATCAGCTACGTGACGCTTGTTGCTCCCCTCTTCCTCGGCGGTGCCGTTCACCTTCCCCTCCCTCTTCCTCTTGCAGACCAGGCCGGAGTCCTCCTCGCCGATACGACCCTCCGGGATTCCCAGGACTCGCAGGCAGACGACGGCGGCGGCTTGTTCGGCAAATTTCTTCGACTTCTCCCTGAAAGTAAAACGACGATTTAACACGATTTAACGCTCGGGTGCATTCGGTTTGTGTAAGTGTGTGTGTGCGAGTGCACCGACCACAGTGAGGATCTGTATTTCTTCTCTGCTACAGTCACGATGGACTGAAAGGCTCGATCCTGCGAGCGCTGAACCTGAAAACACAGCACACGCTGATCACAGCCGCTCCGGTGGCACTTTGTCAGGCTGCAGAGCTCAACAGACCCTGGAGATGTTGGTGTCAGGCAACGAGCTGGACAGCCTTCAGTTTTACAGAACAAAACCGCGCGTGATGATTGGAAATCACACAACCCATCGGTCAAGGCTCCAAAACCAGCTGCTAAAGAGGTCTTAGTTCAGACTGCAGGCAAATCAGATCTTTAAGACAGCCTGTCCACACTGTTACCATGGAGCCATCAGATTGGATTTGTGTCTCCAGGTGTCACCAGACTACCTGCATGAGAAACGATGATCCATCATCTCGCCCTCGTCGCTCCAGACAGACTCAGTGACGGAGGAGGAGGCTGGTGTGCAGCCGCTCCGATTCACCTCCGTCACTCTGGATTTGACATCGTCGTCGTCGTGTGTCGCATTGCACGTGACGCAAGAGACACTTTGAAATTCGATTTGAGTGTCTGTAGAAATCAGATTGGAATCACGTTTTAAACCACCTCCAAATGTGGCTTGGAGTCGATGTGCATGTGTGTTTTAGCTGTGCAGACGTTCAAAAATCAACCTGGATCATCTGGTTATGCCAAAACGTGGATTTGTGCTGGCAGTCTGAACAAGGTCCTCTGATTTAGGCTCAAGCAGCTGGTTAACATTTTGTCCCAACAATCAGGAGCTCCAAATCTGACCACTCCTATAATAATACAAACCTAAATATATATATATAATATGGTAACATTACAGCATACATGCATAAAACCTGGGAAACATTTTCGGGGGCATTTTTCTTGTTTTGGTTGTAAATTTGAATTTCTGCTGTAGGTTTTGTTAGAAGTGACGTCTTTACGCGCTCAGGTGAGGATCTTCCCATTAACAACAAAGTAAAGTCCATCAGCTGCAGTGTCAGACTCAGGACTCTGGCCGTGTTGCTTCAGACTTTGGGAGTTTCGGTTACCGTCTCATAAAGCGGCTGCTCCAGTTTCTCCTTGCGGCTCCACTCCAGCAGGAACATCTTTGGAGTGATGTGAGGTGGATACTCCCTCCTGAAACCACAAACACAAGGCCAGATCATCAGCACATCTCCTGAAAAACACCCGTTTAGTAACGTTATTCTAAATATGATTGTAAATCACGAAAGTCACGTCCAATCACTGCTTTGGTCGATGCCCAGGAAGCTCACAGGCTGCTCACTGCAGTTCACTAAACGGCCACCAGTGTCATTAATAACAAGGGCTTTCTGAAAACTCCGAACCGTTAAAATGTTAGGTGCTAATGCTAACACATTACCATTCAGCTCAAAACACAGCTGAGGCTGACAAAGTCCAGCCAAGTGTGAAAGTGTAGAGAAAAATCTGACTGATCACCGTTAAATACCAACATCTAGTTCACAGATCACGTTTTGGAACACTTCTTTATTTTACGTTTATTTTAGTTGTTTTTGAATGAGCACGATAACTGACCGCTCAAACTTGACAGCCATGGTGGTGACGTCGCCGTCCATCACGGGCCGGTCCGGCTGGCTGCTGCTCTGCAGGGCGTCCCTCCTGGCCCGCAGCCGATCCTGGGTCTGCTGGTACAACTCCTGCAGCCCGTACGCCTCGCTGCAACACAACACCGCGTTCACGTCGCACATCACCGGATACCTGACACCAGACACCAACAGTCGGCGGCGTCACCCCTGCTATATAAGTCAGGAAAAGGTCCCGTACCTGATCTCCGCGTTGGTCTGAGCCGCCTGCACCTGCTTCCCCAGAGGAGACTCCACCTTGTCCCTCAGCATCTGACACAGACAGTACTTTGAGTTGAACGCATGGTTGTCGTACCGGATCGCCTGTGAAACACAAGACGACCAGCAACAGAGTCAGTCTGCATCCAAGTTCCTCCACTGGATAAACTCAGCTAAAAGACCTGAAAGAAAAAAACCCTCTAATAACTTAATTTTAAATATTTTATACATTTTAATGCCTCACATTAAACCCACGGGGTCTGTGGATCAGGCAAACACTCACATATTTGAGGTACTCCTCCATGACCTTGTCCAAAGGAAGTGGCCCCTGGTTGCTGAACACCGACGCGTTCCACATGGCGGCACGGGCCAACATGACCGACGAGGCGCCCGTCGCCTTCCTGAACTCCTCGATGTCGCCGTTCGTCTTCACCAGATCCAGAGAACCTCCACTGCAGGAGAGACGGGACCGCGGCTGGGTTTAACAACTTAAAACACACAACTCCTTGGATGGATTTTCAGTCCTGATGCTGCATTTGGATTCCGTTTGTTTCACCGTGCTTTGAAAATCAACTTGGGACCTGAAACCTGCTCAAGTTAACTAATCTACACAGTTTCGTCAGAGACATTTATGCAGTTGGGAGCAAAAATCGGCTTGAAAATTCGCCCTGCTGTTGCGTTTAGGAACACGACAACACCTCAGATCTTACAGTTAGTTGCTTATCAGCAACCTTTTGGGAAGAAACAACCAATTTGTCTTTTTCTAGTCAAGTCACTTCTATTTATATAGGCCAAAAATCACAAATTTGATCTGAGAGGCCTTTGCAGCATGTCTGTAGGGGCCAAGTACGTTGGAATAATCAGAATTTTATTGTTATTTGCTGTGTGTGCATTGGGTGTCGCTGTGCCTGTAGCTGGAGCTGGAAAGGCAGGAAGGTCACTGGCATTAAGAGGTTAGTTGGCCAAGCTGTAAGTTGTTTTTACAGGGTTTTGATGGATGCAGGAAAAATTGACTTTATTCACACGTATGCACGGTGGGAACAATAACTGGGATTGTGTAATCGAAGGAAGCCGATGGTAGCGTAACCAAAGCTAAGTGCGTCAACTGACCTGGTTAACTTCTGGTTTATTCATCTCAGCAGCTGAAATATTAGACTGAGCTCCAATACTGTCCAAAAACGACACCCTCTATTCTTTGATGAGGAAAAAAAAAAAACACACAAAAATAAAAAACTTATATGGGGGGAAACAGGGAAAACCTTTTGCAAGAACACAGGAGGGATCCCTCCTCTGTTAGGGTCAGTTTCACAGGAAGCTGCTGTGCTGCAGACAGTTACTGTAACAACAGTCCCTGCTTCAAACTGGAGCACCAGACAAAAGATGGAGCTTTGAGACTAAAACAAAGGCGATATCTGTCCCAAACAATCTGAAACGGAGACCCTGTCTTTTTCTGTTTACAACAAAAAGTCTTACTTGGCGATGACGGGGATGGACACAGCCTGAGCGACGGCCTGAATGTAGTCGCAGCGGAGGGGGTGTCTGGGACGCTCCTCCTTCAACCTGAACACGTCGGCCAGCGGAGACATGATGTGAGAAAATACCGACACGTGATGTCCAGTCAGGTCCATAAGTATTTGGACAGCGACGACAAGTTTTGTACTTTTGCCTCTGTACATCATCACAAAGGGTTTGAAATGAAGCGATCGATGTGACTGAAGAGTCGACGTTCAAGGGGTTCAACAAAACTATCACATTAACCATTTTGGAATTACAGCCATTTTTATACAAAGTCCCCCATTTTCAGAGGCTCAAAAGTAATTGGACAAATTAACATAATTATAAATATAAGGATTATTTTGAACACTTGGTTGAAAATGCTTTGCAGTTACTGACTCCCTGACGGCTGGAACGCATGGACGTCACCAGATGCTGAGGTGCATTTCTTGTTGTGCTGTTTAACTATGTGTGTTCTGTAAATATCATTGTACCGTGTAAAATGACAATAAAGGCTTTCTATTCTATTCTACTGCAGCCGCCTTCAGCTGCTGCTGGTTTGTGGGTCTGGCTGCCCTCAGTTTTGTCTTCAGTATGTGAAAAGCTGCTCAGTTGGGTTGAGGTTGGGTGACTGACTCGGCCAGTGAAGAATATTCCATTTCTTTGCCTTGAGAAGCTCCTGGGCTGCTTCGCAGTATATTTTGGGTCATTATCCAACAGTCCTGTCAGTTCTGCAGCATCTGGCTGAATCTGAGCAGAGAGTTTAGTCCTGTACACTTCAGCATCCATCCTGCTGCTTCCATCAGCAGCCACATCATCAATAAACAGCAGTGACCCAGCTGGCAGCCACATGTCCAAGCTACAACACCACCTCCACCATGTCCGACAGGTGACGTGGTGCTTTGGATCACGCGTATTATTTTGTTTTGTCTTTTCGGCCTAATGACGGCCTCCTTCACTTGCATCGACATCTCTTTGCATACCGAGATTATTGTTAAACCCCTTGAATCGCTTAGTTTCAGATCCACTGTGATGGCGTACAGAGCAAAAGCACAAAACTTGTTGTCACTGTCCAAATACGTATGGACACGACCGTATAAGTAATATTTCACGTCGTCTCCATGGTGATCGTGCGTCTGTGCTCCCGTTAAATGACCCGAGGTGCGAAATCTCTTCACTGAAAGCAGTTTACCTGCCGTGAACAGCCACAGCAGCGACGCCCGTCTTCTCAATCCTCCGGACCAGACCGACCGTCTCCTCCAGCTGTAACCAGACAGCAGACGTTAATGAGGACGCTGCAGGACAGTTTAAACAGCTGATTCACCTGCCTCCGACGTTAAGACAAGCTACCGTGAGACAACATGAAGCACAGCAGAGCCGACAGTCACATTTATGCGATTACAAACTTGTAGAGTACAAATTTTGTGAGATGAAGTAAAAAAAAAAAAAAACAATTTAAATATGGAACCGGTAAACAAACTAACTGATAACGGCGACTTGTTGGCATCTTACCGAAGGCAGGACTCGGATTTTACAGGTGACGGGGATGGACACTCCTGCAACCAGCGTCTTCAGGATCTACAGTCGAAGACAATCTGCTGTCTTTGTGTCCACATACAATCAACCACATTTAAAATGGTGGAAGTGCTCACCGCCTCGATCTTCTCCGGATCTGACAGGAGAGCAGCTCCCATCCCGCCCTGCAAGAGGTCAGAGGTCGGCCAGAGGTCAGAGGTCGGCCAGAGGTCAGAGCAGCAGCAGGTTGGGTTACTGACAGGAAGCTCACCTTAGTCGAGTATTCTTTTGGGCAGCCCATATTCACGTCGACTGCAGCCACATCGTTCTCCCTATGTGAGATCAACTAGTCTTTAACCAGCCAGGTTCAACAATGCATCATGGGATACAAAACAGCTACTGCACTTGACTCTGCAAACGCGTTTTCATTTGAACGCTCTCCTCCGTTCGCACTCGGAGCTCTTTTAAAACATTTATCACTGACACTTAAACGTTAAAAGCAACACAGGCGTGTTTCAGAGGTGGCGCTGTGCACTCACACCAGCCGGGCCACGGTCAGCGCTCGGTCCGGGTCGGCGGTCCCCTAAAGAGAGAAGAAGAAACTCTGACTGTGGCTCCACGAGCAACGTGATGTACGGCCCGGTACGCGCCGGGTCACACTTCCTGCCTCACCATCTGGAAGACGACTCTGCCCTTCTCCTTCGCGCAGGTCCTGAACATCACTCGCTCATCCGGGGCAACAAAGTCCACCGTGTCCAGCACGTCTGGCGGACACAACGACGACAAACAAGGCGTTAAAGTCAGAGCGTGTGTCGATGACCAGCCTGCGGTGTGAAGGGGGACCCTGCAGACTCTTACCGTTCACCACCCTCCGACACTGGGCCATTTTGATGTCGATCAGCTCCTGAAGCAGACAGCACAAACACTTTAAACACCGACCTCAGATGCACTTCCCTGCCAAAGCCTCCATCCTCACCTCGCAGTAAACCACGTCAGCTCCGTAGTCCAGAGCCAGCAGCCTCATGGGCAGAGTCCCCACCCGGACCATCGGGGCCAGGGCGGTGATGTTCCTGAAGCTCAGCCTGCCTGCTGCCGTCATGGCGGCGCAGTCCTGTCAGGCACAGGGCAGACCGTTACAGACCGTTACCACATCACAGTCCTGTCAGACACAGGGCAGACCGTTACAGACCGTTACCACATTCACCCAAAGTGCTGTTGGTTCGGTTATAGCCGTTTTCCTACACGAGACCGTCCCGCGGACCTCCGGTCCAAAGTCTGTCGCTTAGATGCGGCGCCGGTTCTGGCCCAAGCGCGCCCTTTACAGACGGGAACCGAAGACCCTAAACTTAAGACCTGAATTTATGCAAGTTATTCTTCGAGCCGGCCAACAGTTAGCGCAGCATGTCGCAAAAATAACGAATAATAATCAACTTTTAGCCACCAAGCTGCTCCCACAGGTCGACAAGTCGATCCGGCGTTTCCACCTGAAGAAGAGCCCAAAACAAAGTACCACTGTTTCTAAACTGCCATCGGCTGTGTGCCGAAACAACCCGAGACCGATGACGATTTATAAAAATGTGACAGTCGTGCTGCTGCAGGTCTGTCAGCTGGCCGACAGGCCGCCGGCTTTAAACTGCGACGTTTCTGAACGCAGTTCGGCAGGACGGCTAGGCTAGGCTAGGCTAGGCAGGCTAGGCTAGGCTCGGCTAGGCTAGGCTAGGCAGGCTAGGCTAGGCTCGGCTAACATTCTAGCTGCTCTATCAACACTCTTAACGCTAGCTAAAATATTATAAATAGTTGCTTTGTTTATACAAATGCCTAAATATATAACTGTATAACTTTGACTTTAATAAACTCACCGGCATTTATGTCCAACAGCGATGACTGCAGCTGCGGCGCGAGGTCACGTGGGGGACCGGATGTAGCGTGCTGTTCGAACTTCCTGTTCGGCCTGCCTACGTCATCATGCCACTATAGATCACTGGTCTATAGATCAGCTATAGAACCATGATTGTATTCATATAGAGAACAGAAAAGCGACAGGACTCTCAAAGGCGAACAGCCTGCATTTATTGTGCTACTGTGGTTATTTACTCGTCTCTGCCACAAGACAAAGCTGCTCTAAAATACATCACAGTTAACAGTCCATGATCCCAATGTCACCATGGGATGCGTCACAAATAACTTACAGTGTAAAAGTGTCCGTATGCCAAGACAACAGGACACCGGCTGCTGTGGTTTGAATGATCTCCTGGATTTCAGCTTTATACGTGTGATTCACCCACCGGCCGAGCCTACGGAGACGGAGATGCTGGAGGCCTTTAAAGACTTCTGCTACAAAATAAGGTCCTAAAAACACAATTACTGGAATGACAAGGAACATTAAGGAACACTGTGCAAGCCAACCTGCGAGCTTTGCTCAAAAAGTGGGTGGATTTGCTGCAGATTCCTAAAAGCGCTTTGCTTCTGGAAATTAAATCGCGCGCGTTTATTTTGGAGTTGTGCGTCTGGGAAGGTCTGACAATTCTGTGACAAAACCCAGTTGCGTCGATGTTCTGTTCACCGTGACAACCTGTGCTTCAGAACAACTTCTCCAACACAGAAATGTCTTCAGTCAGCGGGTCTCTACATTCAAGCAGAAGCAGGCAAAGAATACAGAGGAAGAATGCAAAATATAAACCGGTATAAACATGGGCACGAAAAAAAAAAAAAAAATCAAAAATCAAGCTGCGCCCCTAATTCCTCGCTACGCACTAACTCACAGCATGTTCTGAAAATGTGTGTTTTTAGTTGGTATGTTTTACGGCGCTGGGACGCAGCTCACGCGGTTACCCTGCCAGCAAATCATCAACTTACATTCTGAACTATTTAAACCAGATATACAGATTTATTGTAAAAAAATATAAATGGGATATTAACTGGCTAACAGTATATATTAACACAGTAACATACTTCTACTTCACCTGAAGCTAATGTGCAGACGTGTCGCTCACAGATCTGGCTTGTTTTTGTAAAAGGCATCAAGTCTATTGATGATTAGATTTTGCATTATGGGGTTTGACACAGAACAGGCCCTCTGTCGTAGACACATCATTCTGTTTTTATGTGCCAAACAACCGCACAGGTGTGAAGTAATGATTTAAACAGCAGTCCAACACTGCTGGCTAACGTTACGTGCATTTCTGTTTTAGAACAGCACAGTTGTCCGACAACGAAAACACAAAGACGTCATCGGTGGCAACACCTGCAGAGTATTATGTGCCATATTACATCCTAAAATGAGTGGCCACACGGAGTCAGACATTGCTGAAAGTTGGATTTGTACCAAGAGGAAGTGGAACTGCACGGACATTTGTAAAAAGAGCCATTTCGGCTTAATATACATAACAAAAGCTGCCACGACTGCATTTTAAAAATCTTACTTTGCTGCAAGGACTTGTAAGCTTGTCTACATCAGATTATCACAGTCGCAGTGTAAGTCGGTAAATCAGTTCAACAAACCCGAGTGATGCGGATCGAGAGCAGCGGCAGGTCAAACTAACGACTACTTTGTTAACGACAGAGGCAAAAAAAAGACAGATGACGGAAAACCAAAGTGCTTCTCAAATAATCAACTTCAGTACTCAAGAGCAAAAGGCACTCGCAAATATATATTAAAATCTAACATAGTGAATCAGTTAATAAACATCTGAATATACAGTTTCCCCAGTAAAGGCCTTTTCACACCAAGTCTGAAACGTCCACGAAAAAGAAACAAGCGGTTCATTTCTATTCAGAGCCAGTTCGACGTCTACGCTGTTGGTGTGCGACAGAATATTCTTGTGTTCGCATCATATGTCTAAATATGTCATATGTCAGATATGATATGTTCACCTGGAGCTGTTTGACAGAACAGGACATGTTCCAAGAAGCAGGTTTGAGGTGGGCCTCCAGGTTCTCCAGGTAACTGGGTAAACCTGCCTGCCGGAGGAAGAGCTCTGGGCCTCAAACTGAAAGAAAACACGTGGAAAATCTGCAGCAGCATGACGGACGGATGCTGCAGGAGCTTCCGAGACTCCATCTCTCAGTGAGAGTAACGTTTTAAGGTGTTTCTGAAAAAGTGAAACGTGTTCTGTTCACTGTCCATACTCTGAGATTACATAGCATCTACTACAGCAGAGGGGGTTACAGTTCAAACCCAAAGTTAGCAGCAATTCATTTGTTAGCAGCTCCCATAACAATGTCCCGGTGCACAACAGCTGGTTCCTCCCTTCTCTTCATTACTTCTGTAACAGAATCCAAAGTTCTGGTTTCACTTCTCTAGAAGGAAGGTGGGTGCACATTATCGATCAAAAAATGCTGGCTCAGCCCCTTTTTCTAGTAGAACTGGATGCAAAACTGGTGAAACCTCAGAAATACATACATATATTAGGGGGGGGGTGAAATCCTGATACCAAAAGCAGTCGGGCAGCAGGAAAGAAGAATAAAAATACAGGCTGTGGAGTTAGTGCTCATCTTTTCTGAGGTAATTTTTTTTTCTGTTTTAAAAATATAGATTTGTTTGAGACTTGGTGTGAAAAGATCAAACAGTCAGCAGAAAGAACCGTCAGTCGCTCAGAGTTCTGTCATGTTACAGGAGAAAGAACGACGGGGTCCAAACTGGGAATGGAAGTTGGCATTAGGTTGCTGCACTCGACCACTTAGTAGAAAAGAGAAGAAAATAAAAAGTGCAGAGGAACGGGCGTTTACCACTCGGACTGTTGGCAAACCAGAGTCTCTGAGGGTCAAAGGTCAGACAGGAAGCTCCCGTACCGGGAGGAAGTGTCTGGACTTACGCAGTGACGGGGAAAAAGAAAAACGAGGCAAAAACAAAGATCTTCATGTATTCCGAAGACAAGTTTTAAGAATTGGCAGACAAACTGCTCCTGCCTGATGAGCGGTCAGTCCATTCTGAAGCACTGGCGACCTCGATGGGGTCAAACTGAGGAAAGACCACGAAGCACAACCTCTGGCCCACACACGTCGCCCTCTCTGCAGGAGGACACAGGACAAAGACTTTCATATCGGCCACAACAGACAAACCTTTAATCACGCCTCCTTTTACAAACTCACCAATGAAGTTGTAGATACACTTTGGCTTTTCTTTCCAATGGACGCCCAGGAAGTAGACGGGTACGCCGGTGAGCATGATGACCAAACCAACGCCACAAACCACCGGCTCCGAGTAAAGACTGAAACCCAGCAGCAGCGCCCAGAACATCAGGTAGCAGACAGGAACCAGCAGGTTCACCTGAGGAAGACGTGCGGTGGAACGTTTACCCAAAGCAGTGTGAGGTAAAAAACAGTGGTGGAGGAAGTATTCAGATCTTTTACTGCAGTAAAAGTACTAATACCACACTGTAAAAACTGTAGTTTCCAGTATTAAAGTAATAAAAGTTCTATTATATCATTACATGGTTCTTCCTCATCGATCGTGGAAAAGCTCATTTTCTACTAGTTTGTACCGGTTACTAGCTAATGATTCATCTGCTCGTTCTTTTCTCCATTAATCCGTTGAGTGATTGAATCTTCACACCTGAGAAGCTGCAAGCAGCAAGTGACTTTACAGGAAAAATGATCGGCGCAGTCATCAGTCGACTAATTGATGAATCAGCTGATCGTTTCAGCTGTGCTTGTATAAAATGTTGGGCACTTTTAATCTTATAACAATAATTTAAACATCTTATAATAAATCTTAAATTGAAAAGTAGCTAAAGCCGTCAGATAAATGTCGTGAAGTCAAAAGTAGAATGTTTCCCCCTGAGTTGCGGCGCCTCAGATTTAAGTACAGAACTTGAGTAGATCTACTTAGTTACACTCCACCACTGGTAAGAAGAAGGGTTGGTACCTTGATGGGTCGGTACAGGTTGGGCTTCTTCCAGCGGTGGTACAGCAGGCCTGCGATGGTGACGCCGTACGACAGATAGTTGATGAAGGAGACGTAGTTGATCAGGTTGTGCGTCTCTCCGATGCAGAGTATAACGATGGTGGCGGCGCACTGAAAAACAACAGCGAGGCACGACAAGGTGACCAACATTAAAGATCCCCCACGTTACGCTTGTACGAGCTGCAACTTGGACCAGGGTTGGCGTTCCGACTTTTAGCGATGTCACAAATCATCCCTTTAAACAGAAATCAGATTTTCAGTATCGGCACATTGAAAGGTTGCACTTTCAGCAGATGAACGTGGAAACATACTGTCAAACTCTGCACGGTGAAGCTCAAACGTTCAAGTGAGGTAACAAGACGACAAACGTGTTTTTCAGCGGAGGGGAACTTTAAAAGGGAACTCCACCGATTTTATACTTCAGAGTCAA
This sequence comes from Gadopsis marmoratus, assembly GCA_036023855.1. NCBI lineage: Eukaryota > Metazoa > Chordata > Actinopteri > Centrarchiformes > Percichthyidae > Gadopsis > Gadopsis marmoratus. The sequence continues at coordinate 11,129 of JAVQJF010014624.1, read as the reverse complement.
TTAGCTGGTGGTTGGTGCGACTCAGCCTGTGAAAGGTTGTCTAATCATGTATAAATGCCCTCTGTGCCTCTGGAGGAGCTTTGTCAAGTCGCCTGGGTTGTCTCGGCCTGGGCTTTTCCAAAAGTGTGGCGTCTGAAAGGTGCGGGTGTTTACCAGGCAGGGACTGCTGCCGAGTTCATCATCAAAGGTAGAATCCATTGTTTGTAGGGACTAAACGTCAGGATCTCTGCTGAGATCTCTCTTGTGAGTTCCATAACAATTAAAAATAGCTTTGAAATATCAGAGTGTGCAGACGTGTGATGCATTCACTTGGGGGGAAAACAATAAAGTTTGCTCTCGTTTCTCTGAAACAATATGATTCGTAGTACGGCTCAACACAGGGCAGCAATCTGAGGTATTAGTGACATGTTACACGCAGAGTCCACAAACTAACACTACAATTAATATTACTTAAAGAAACAAGTGTCTCCCAGTGTCTCAAACACAACGCAAACTAAAGAGTTGTGTTTAAACTGAACAGTCAGGACGTGTTTGCTTCCAATCCAGCTCTCAAGTAAATGACAGCTAATTCAGAAACCGGAGCAAATGTCTGCTTTTTCTTTTCCTCAAGCAAAGGGCATGTTGAGAGTGGGTTTAGGACAAGAAGCGCCTACAGTGACTCCCTGTGGGGAAACCGTGTCGTTGCAGCCACACGACACAGCAAACATATCTTACACTTTGTTTGAAGTGTCTTTGTTAGTCCGCCCATATCAAATCAGCTGTTTCTTTACCTCACCTGTGCCGACACACACCGACAAGTGACAGGAGGAATAACCTGCAGTATGAAACCTGTATGTTTCATCCAACATCATCCAACATCAGTGTGCGGCTGTACGTACGCAGACCAGCAGGGCAGGGATGGGCGTGCAGTTCTTATAATGGATCATGGCCAGCAGGCTGGGCAGGTGACCCTCTCTGGCTCCAGAGAAACACAACCTGCAGGCAGAAACAGCAGCCGGCCGTCAGCAGCCGTACAGCAGCAGCGTTGGAGCAGGCAGAGCGGTGGGTCTTACCTGGAGGAAGTGAACAGGTAGCCGTTGATTCCTCCGAAGGTGGACAGGGCCACGGAGATGGGCATGACGACGGAGAACATCCCCAGCAGCTTCTCTCCAAACGTCTGGCAGCAGAACGACAGACAGACTCACTGACGTGTACAGACTTGATGGGCTTTAATGGCTGATGTTTTTCTTCACGTGAAACTGTTTCTACACATTATTCCACGTCGGAAACAAGGCTGTCTGGAGTGTTTGAGGCCACTGAGTGGATCTCAGAACAGATGGTCATGAAGTTTCCTGCAGACATTGTGATGATCCACTGACTGCAAACTGACCACTTCACTTCAAATGAATCACCAAATTCCCGTCAGCGTGCTAAATGTAGGTATGTTAACGTGCTATAGCAGCCAGCCTCAACCAGTGGTGGGCCTCAGAGCGCCATCTAGTGGGTCGCGGAGGCAGTGGTACTGCCAAATGTTAGATTAAAATAGAAAAAAAACAAACATTCACAAGTCAGTTATTTTTACGTCTAAATGTGCTCAAGTATTCACATAAACAGAAAACGTCAAACTAAAATGCATAACTTCAATGACAGCAGGTCGATGCAGTGACACACAGCCCAATCGCTCCTGATGGTTAGGCCAGTATAAATAAAGTTTTTAGAATTTTAACAAGGGGAAGATTGCTGTGTTTCCTGGTTCTTGTAGCAACTTGTATGAAGCACATTTCCTCAGTAGGAAGGACAGACGGAGAGGTCACGTCCTGAATGAGCCTATACGGGTGCTGTCACCTCTGACCTTTGACCTCCTATTGGTTGCTTGTACTGCTCCTGATCTGGAAACGGATTCTTACCCACCACTGACCTAAATGCCTAAAAGATAGAAAGGCTGATCATCATGCAGCCACATTACTCACTACAGCCACGGCATTAGATGACAGCAGCTCCTCGGGCGACATGGAGGAGAAGTAGGCGATGTTGGTGAGCGTGTACACAAAGGTCACCAATGGGATGGAGATGTAGATGGCGCGAGGTAGATTCCTGACCGAGGTCACGCGCCATGCACAGATGATACAGTCAATACCAAAAAGCAATTAAACACGCATGGAAACTGCGTTCACAGTCACAGGAAATACCAACACACATCACGTAAGGCGCTTTTGTTTTTGTCCTTTCAAAATTTTACTCCTCCAAAAGATTGACGTTTAAAAAAGGACAAACTATTTTCCAATGTCCTCACGCACCTGAAGGATTTTGTATTTGCTGCAGACAAAGCTGCACCTGACTCATTGAGAAGTGGTTCAACAGGGTGCTTGTGTTGCAGTTGGTACTTTTAGGGTCTGATTTTCACATATTTCCATATTGTAATATTTTTATTTTATTTTAATGTGGTTACCAAAAACAAAAACCTAAAATGATGAGCTATAACAATATGGAGCATCACTCAACAGAAACGTGTACATGGACTAAAGGCTAAAGACAGATATTAAAGGAATAGTTTGACATCGTCTTGTTTGCTTTGCGTAGTGTAAAAAGGACCACTGGTTTTATGTGCCGGCTACTTTTTGGTTCTGAGCAAAGACCTGACAAAAACGACAAATCGCCATTTTACACTTTAACCTGTTGATTAGTGAGCTTTAGACGTGTTGGTAGGTGGATTTCTGGACAGAGCCATGCTAGCTGTTTCCCCCTGTTTCCAGTCTTTGTGCTAAGCTAAGCTAGCTGGCTAACAAACAGACATGAGAGTGGCATCAGCCTTCTCATCTAACACTACGCCAGAAAGTGGATTGAACACATTTTCCACAAACTATTCCTTTAAGATTTGTTTTAGATGAAAAACGGACAAAATGTCGCCAAGAATCAAACGCTGAGATGGAAGCTGAACGTCTGCAACGTTACGACACTGGAGGATGTTGAGAAGACGACCAGAAGCATAAATATTCACCGTCTGGGTTCAACCACTTCCTCCGTGACGTAGTTTAGGAAGTTCCAGCCACTGAAGGCGAAGGAGGCCTGCAGGAAGGCCAGCGCGATCTGCCCGACTGACGGCGTCCTTTCCAGGGAGAAGGCCACCTGAGGACTCAGCGCCTCGTAGTTCCCTGGAAGATAAATCAGACATTTGACTTTGTCTTGTTTTGAAATTCAGGGAGCAGCAAAGCTTTAGGCCAACAGACTGTGGATGTTACCATTGCAGATCTGGACCAGGCCAACCACAATGATGAGGCCCAGAGCCATCAGCTTCCCCACCGTGAAGACGTCCTGGATCCTGGTGGCCATACGAACACTGGAGCAGTTCACCCAGGTGAGCAGCACTGAGCAAGGAAACGCACCGCAGGGTCACAGTCACATGCTGGGAACACTAACTGATCACTCGATAGTTATGCATGACGTAGTGAAATTGTAATGTAGTGAAGAGTCTCATTTTCATTCAGAAGCGTTTGTCATTGTGAGACTCTAACTGCTGATCGGTGTTTCAATAAACATGACTGAGAGCCTACAGACGCACCAACAGCTGTGAGGCTGACGAAGTGACGTCAGCAACATACAGTGGGCTGAACCCCCGAGCAGGTCGCATCGGCTGATACAGTCCACAGCTCAGGATTTAGGCTAGTACGTGGCCCGTTGGCTTAGAATATTTTAATCACACATACACAAGTGTTGAGGTATTGTATCAGTGCATCTAGACAACACACTTCCATTACTCACGGAGTCGGTTCACTTTATAAAAGAGCAGAAAATAAAAACCACCATTTCACAGGTGTCCCACCGTGTTCTTGAAGTTTTGGCATTAAAAGTTGACTTTAAAGGATCTTGAATGTTCATCAGCAATTGGCAGCTTTGATTTAATGTCCTCTAGTGGTTTAGTGCTGCACGTCCATGACGCTGGGGGACAGAATTGTCACGTCAGAGTCATGCCATGTTGTTTTCCCCGTGTTCCCTCTTGTCGTCTCTCCGTCGGTGACGTCGAACCCTTCCTGCTGCAGGAGGTGGGGCGGTCCTCCTCTGATCACCTGTTCCTCATCACTCTTCAACGCCACAGGATTTAAACCCCGGCTTCACCTCCAGATTGTTCAGTCTACTTAGTCGGTGCGACGCTCGGCTCCTTGGTACCAGAAACTAGTGATCCTTGTGTTGCTTGATGAAAGTTTCTATAACCGTTTCTCTTGCAGGTCGACTACTTTAGAAGAACTGTCAAAATGAAGCAGCAGAGGCTGACATGTACTGGAGACATGTGCATGGGTCAAGTTGCAAAAACACTGGATCCTACATTTCCCATGATGCAACTCAGTGGCACCTTTTCGTTAGACCCTCCCTGCCTGGTGAACGCCAACATCTTCCAAACCCCACGCCTCCAGTATGTAATGCAGACTTTGTTGTGGTTGCAACGTACACTTGGTGGAGTGCTCCTTTAAACATCCACCAGTATCCGTACGGATCCATCGCTAGGCGGCAGCAGCCAGTTGCCATGGGAGGCAGGAATGTGGGAACGGGCGAGTGAGGGAGGGCACCATTGTTTCACCTCGTCCATCATTGTCACCGGCTTTGCCCCGCTCTCTCCCATGGTGGCCTCGCTCGCCAGCACAAAGACGAGCTGTCAGCCCCACAAAACAAACCACTTCCGCTGCGAAGAAGGAGCTGACCAAAGTAACGTCAGCTCAGAGAGCCTCCGTGACGTCGGCTTGGCCTGTCGTGTCACTTCTAGCACCTGCGGCATGTCTCTTTTCATACAGTCCACTTTTGATGGGGACCTTTACATTTTTCAGGAGCGAAGAGGCTCTCTGCTGCTTTTGCATCCGTAAAATCCAGCAGGATGCTTTGTAATATCTGCAGCTACTTCAGGGTTTTGATGATCGTCTAGTTTTTCCTTCTTTTATTAAAGTCTTCCACTAAATATTAACGTACAGAGTTTGAGTCCTTTGATAGTGGATTAAATCCTACTGTGCATCCATCTACCTACTACCACACATTTCCAAGGTCATTCACCAAGGTCATTAAACCCCTCCCCTAAACACTGATTGAGGATTATATTGCAGCCGGTTTGCGGATGCTGGCGGAGGCGATCTACTGGACCAGTTCCAAAACGTTGGGTAAGTATTAGTCATTTAGACCCCACAACATGTAAAAATAGGGCCCAGAGTTAAAAATAATGGAGTTTCCCTTTAAGTAAAAGTAGTAATACTGATACTGTTACAAGTAAAACCTGTTCTGGATAATTACAAAAGTATTGAAAAGCATCAAAACATATTTAAATTACGAAAAGTAAAAGTACTCATTATGCACAATGTCACATTTACGAATAATGGTTGGACTTCATGTTCTGCCGGCTAGATATTGAATTTCACCAAGACATCAAAAAAGTCTTTATCCAATTTAATACATCATTAAATTATTTGCTGATTATAATCTGAATCAGCAAAGTAACTAAAGGTAATAAATAAATGTAGTGGAGTAAAAAGTAAAATATTTCCCTCTTAATTGCTACCTCAAAGTTGTACTTAGGTAGAGTACACAAGTAAGTACATAAGCAGCTTCCACTGCTGATCACACGCTCCACGTGGGTTCAGCCTGAGCCCCGCTGAGGAACACAAGTTCAAAAAGACGGTGACGCCACTTACGGAGGCAGGTGGCGGACAGCATTCGCGTGGCCATGTACGGAGGAACACAGTCTGGGAAGACGGGCTGCAGGACGTAGCTGGAGAAAGTGAGGGCGATGACAGCCAGCGTGGTCGGGTACATGATGAGCACGGCGCTCCACAACAGGAGAAACCTGAATCGGTGAAAGTCCACGACATGAGACAGATTCAATTATTGGTGAGTCAAAGTACAGCACCGTCCACAATTACAGTTTCGGTAGTAGTATTGTGTTTTCAGTGGAGGCTTTTAATGTCATTTGGTGGCCTGAAATGCTTTTTCTGGGATTTCCCACCTTGACCCCAGGTAGCTAAACGTGTTTGGTCCAAAGGTGGACTAAATGCGTTATGTCTGGTTGCCACTTCCTACAATAAACTGCAAACTAATAAAATAAAAGAGTCAGGGGTTATCAGATACTGTTGTTCACATGAAATCTTTTACCATCTCCTTTACAGCCCGCTACACACCTGCTCGTCACATCCAAGTGTTGTCCAAATGTCTGGTGACACCTTCTACCCTGTACAGCGACTCTACGGCACAGAGACAACAGCAGCGGCTCTTCACTCACCCCATCAGACCACCGAATATCTCCGTCACATAGGAGTAGTCGCCTCCAGATTTGGGGATGGTGACACCCAGTTCAGCGTAGCAGAGGGAGCCCAAGGCAGCGATGCAGCCTCCCAGTACCCAAACCACCAACGCCAAACCCACTGAGCCCGAGTGCTCCAGGACCCCCTTCGGAGAGATGAAGATCCCAGAGCCGATGATGTTCCCTGAGGAGAGGAGAGCAGGAAGAAGGTGTACGATTCTCATCACTGTGGTGTAATAATGTACATCTGGGCGGGTCGGACAGCATTCTGGCTGCAAAGTGTTCTGTGTGCATTCACACCAAACGGTTCCCTTATCCAGATCAAATACCGAGGTACAGGCGACGCGTTCGTACCAGGTGGAAATGGAGTCTTCGTATCTGCAGCAAAAAGGGAATCCATAGAACCTGGCCAGCAGTAAACTTCTTCTTCCTTCCTGTGTGAAAATGTTGTCTTGCTGCGTGCAATCAAAGTGGACTCGAGTCACGTGGCTTGGATTCGGGCCAGACTCAAGACACAGAGCCGATGACTTTGGATTTGAGAAAAACCAACAAGCAGCGACACGTGACTTCACGACTCGGAAGCTGTGCGACGCCTCGACGGAAATGATCGAGTTCCAGGGTTCGTTTAACAAGTCCTTAAAGTGCTCAGGAAGAAACTCCAGAGCAGCTACTGGATGGACCTTTAGGTGAGATAGTTCTGCAAAATACTGAATCAGTTCAACAGCAGCCAATCACGTGGTGCAAAACCAACCGAAGCCGTTTCCGTGACTACAGGTGAAACAGACAGACCTGACAGACACTTGATCATTTTAAATCTTTTAAATCTTCTAGTTTTTCCTTCTAAGCAATGAATACAGATTTCAGAAGGCATTCATCATTTCCTGCCAATTCATATATTAGACGTTGCTCTTTTTAAACAGTAACTTTGGTGACGGGTGACTAACAACTCGTTTGGGACTTGAAACACAGAGTTTGGGTTCTGACTTGAAGCCTCATTGTGAAATGAAAACTTCAAACATAGCAAACGCTCAGTGACTGGTGCTTCTGAAAAGATAGAAGTCATGCATTTGATCATATTAAGCCACATATTTGTGTTTAGGAGGAAGAATGAACACACACGTAAGATTCCAAATGTGTGTGATGCTGATCTTTACAGTTGCTGGTAGTTTCCCACCAGCCTGAGTTCAGACTGCAGGAAGACTCGCAGGACAAAAAGAGACATCAAACCGCTCCAAGCAAAGATCCTGTAAATGGCTGAAACACACTCCAAAATGGCAGTATGACAAACGCAAACTGCTAAAAAACAAATAATGCCACTAAAGCGGTCTGATGACGGGTACTTAGGCCCGTCTGACAGGGGACACGTGCTTTTCACATGTGACGTGTCCGGAGGAGGTTCTCACTTGGTACACATCAGCCAAGACCACATCCAACATTTCTGCTGCTGCACCTTAAAACCAGTAACCCCCCCGTCACACGATCCAAACGCTCCCCCCCTGAGTTTATACAGAGGGCATTAAAACACAAAGCGCTCTCCAACAGAGTGAGTTAGAGAAGGAGGTAAAGGCCATCACTCAGCCCGGGACAATCCCTCCTGCCCAGAGCCTCAGTATGCAGCGTAGAGTACCAGCAGAGCCGACACATTCAGACTACAGCGCTACCAGTAGCACGGCAGAAGGCAGCCAAGTGGCACAGACAGCCGTTACATAACCAGACATAAATTATCTGCTCCGAGCTGCGGAGGTGGGAAGAGACAGACACGCCTTCTGCATCTGCTTATTCCTGCAGCTTCCTGAACGTGACACGCGGGGAAAGGGGGATGCAAACAGCCCCCAAAAAGCAGCGCATGACTCCTTGATGCCGAAGCCGGGTCCTGCGTGCGGAGCAGCCAGCCCTCTGTCTGAATGGAAAGGTGCTTCAGCATTCTGCTCACAGGACCTTTCTCTTCTTCTGGAGGAGGATTTTTACAACAATGTCCCCCCTGAGCTAACAATAACAGCTTAGAGAGGTGGTCCAGTTAGCCAAAGCCTGCGCCCAAAAAAAAAACCTCAGAGCCGCTGCAACGTGCAACTGCCATCAAGACGTCCTGAAGTCATCTGCTGCATTTAGTTCTTAGAGCTAACACAACTAAAAGTAAATGGATATATAGAGCTTTTATACAAAGCGCTTCATGTTTTGTCAAACACACACACGGCAGTAAACTACCAGGCGAGGTCCTGGTCTGACCATCAAGGCCGGGTTAGAGATGTGGACCGGAGGAGGCGGGGATCCATCTGCCCACCCTGCATTTAGAAGATACCTTTCTACCTCCTGAGCCACAGTCGCCCCCCCAAGAGTCACGTCACACTCGGTGGCCTTTTACGAAACAAGAACACGGGCTGACAGAGATCAGGTGACTAATTCACAAAAACCGGCGGGAAAACAAAGACTGGAAGTAAAACTAGAACGTGCACACAAGAGGATGGACTGCCAAAATAAAACAGGAAATGAACCCAGAGCACGGAATGGGATGTTAACACGGAGACCTCCATCAGAAATCATCTAAAAAGATACATCGATACATTTTTGTACACTGAACAATTTTACGGACAAAAACAATATTTCAAGTAAAGCGACAAAAAGAAGAGAAGGAGGGTCAACACACGACGCTGTTACTGACCCCCCCCCCCATAATGCATCAGTCTGTGGTCAGATTGGTTAAACACAACTTTCTATTTAGGACCGTTTGCACAATAACTGAACTAACTGAACAAAAGCACAGCACGAGGTCCGTTTAGCAGCCGTTCCTGCAGCTGCGGATCACATGACCTTCATCGGCAGATGGAGGTCATGCACTAGCTGCCACGGAACGTCCGTCAGCGCTTTAAGGACGACTCGGGTGAAAGGTTGAGCATAAACGTTCCCCTGTGACATTGGAAACAGCCGCTGACAAAACACTCAAGGTCATGTGACATGATCGAAATCTCCAAAACGGCTGGTAAATGGGATGAGATCGTTTTGTCAACCATTGTTTCCGAGCTCAAGAATTAACTTTTGAGCTCAAAATAATTGAGGTCTTAAAACCAGACTGGACACGGGGCCCCTCAGGACCCCCCCCCCCAATTTGATATGATGTGTAACAAACTACCAACCGACACAGTGAATGTGGGGCTTTATGGGCCACTGGGAGTCCAGGGCCACGTGACGTTAGCAGACTACATGGGCAAGAATATAGAGTTCTGCAGGGGCGAGCCCTAAAACCCTGAAGTGAGTTAGCACGTTAGCACGTTAGCTCCCCCTGCTCCCTCGTCTGGAAGCCAGTGGGTTTCCTGAACGGCTTTTTGGTTCGATGCCTGAAACAAGGTCTGTGGTGAACACAAGCGTTCTGTTCTGCAACATAAGCCCGTCAGTAAAAACCCACTCGTGAGTTCTGAAGCTTTTCCATGTTTTTTTAAAAACACTAACCCTCATCAACATCATCCCTGCAGCACGCTACGGTCGCCCGCTCCTGCGTGCACTGGGCACGCATCAGTAGTTAGTTTGTGGTAACTTGATTAAACACAGTTATATTCGGGGCTCTGGGGCCCCAGAGGGTCTGGGGCCCCCGAGGCTCGGGCTGGACCAAACAGAATTTCAGAAATCAGAATTTAAAATGCATCTTAATTAATGTAAAGTTCTATTTTCTGTGCTTTTTAAAAAATATGTTTTATAAGATCACGATGGAAAATACTTTTTGTGCTGAAGTGTAGAAACCCCCCCCCCCCCCCTCCTCTGTGCTTAGGTGTGTTTAAAGGGTCATTCTGCTCCAGCATGCAGCAACGCTCTCCTGCCTGACCACCAGCCGGCCTCTGGACCACTGAAGAGCTACAACCATGTTTGACCAAGCAAACAAACATGGAGTCCCTCATTTTCTTATGACCACTGGCACTAAGTCATGTCCCTGCTCAGTCAAGTCACTGGTGGGGGGGGGGGGGGTGTTGAAGCTTTATTCCAACACTTGTCTGTAAGTTATCAGTCCTGCAGCAGCCTTTTACAAAGCCAAGCCCCTGCCTTTAAAAGTTGTGCTGCAGTGAAGTGGAAGGCAGAACCGGTCCCGGCTGCCTCACCTATGATGATGGTGCAGGCGCTCAGCAGCCCGATCTCCTTCTTCAGGGTCACTCTGTCGGGGATTCTCCTCTTCTTCTTCCTCTTCCTGTCGCCGTCCGCCACGGTGCCGTTCTGTCCATCCATGTCCTTCTGCCCGGGTCCGGTCCGGTCCGTCCAGTCCACTGTGTCCTCTCCTCACTCCGCATTCATGCGGACTGAATGGGCTGCGCATGCGCAACGAGCTGCCGCTGTCCGGCGCAGAATGTTAAACACCGCGCTGCGTTCACGGACACCGGGAGGAACCGGGTGCTGGTTCTCTCAGTGTCCTGGAGATGATTGAATTTACTTTTACATCTTTAAAAAACAAAAAAATCGGCCTGACGTTTCAAATGCAGCATGAAGAATACTACTAACATTCCACATACTGCAATGTACAAGTACTTAATATTTGTGTTAAGTGTAACATGTGTACTTACGAACAGTAGTCTACTCAGTGTTTATCTATAAAAATGAAATGTAATATTAATAATCTGGAGCAACATTTCAGTGTTGGAGTTGCAAATCTACTTTTTGGGTACTGCTGAATAGTTTAATTTACAACATTCAGACAGCATCATAGGTTTTGTTTTGCATCTTTTCAACATATAAGTAACTGCAGCTGTCAGATGAACGAGAACTGAACACAAATTTGTTTCTATATAAATAAAAATGAGTCTAAAGAACAGTTGCAGCTTGTTTTCTCATTATTTGTGTTTAATTACTTCTTGTCTTGTGGAACCTCTACGCCACATCACATGAGCGTATTATTAAA
>JAVQJF010014622.1:0-35819 GCA_036023855.1 Gadopsis marmoratus | reverse complement strand
ATATAGTGAAGAAAGAGAGAGAGAGAGAGAGAGAGAGAGAGAGCTAGAGAGAGAGAGAGAGGGGGGGGCTGCAGAGCGACTTGGTCGGCAGCATTCGCCGCTGCCTCTCCAGCAGTGGGAGAGATGCGCGTAACACGCAGCGGAGCGCGGTGATCATCGCACCGCCGTGGACACTCCGAGGGGCGCAGCCCGCCGGACTCCTGAAGGGGGGGGGGGGGGGCAGAACAACAAGGGAGAGTAGACGGAGAAGCGGCGTGAGGGGAGAGATGTCAGCCCTCCAGACGGTGACTGCAGGTTAATCAGCCCCCGTCTGTGTTCGGAGCCACTCAGACTCGCCGGCGGCGGAGCGACAGCGCAGATTTTGTTGTTGTTGTTGTTGTTCTTCTTCTTCTTCTTCTTGTTGTTACACGGGAATCCCGTCCCTCTCCATCGCACCCAAGCCGGACTACCAAGCGAGGATTCTGCAGATTCTGCACGACGGGGCGGACGGATGCTGAATTACACGGAGAATATGAGTCAGTGCGCGTCTGTGCGCTGAAGTGGAGCGTGTGCGTGTCTCTCTCTCTCTCTCTCTCTCTCTCTCTCTCTCTCCCGCTGCACGGCTGCCTCTCTCCGCCACCGTCCTCCTCCTCCTCCTCCTCCTCCCTCCGCCAGGATGCAGCTGCTCAGAGTTGCGTGGGCGCTGACCGGCGCGGCGATCTGCTGCTTCCTCCTCCTCCTCCTTCACTCCCGCCTGCTCCAAGAAGGTAACCGCTCGCAGCTCCGGCCGCAACGCGCACCTGTCACTTCCCTCGCGGCGCCGCGCGGTTGTCGTGCGCGAGGTTTTCCCCGCGGTCGCGAACCAAATGACACTTTATTTCTTGTAGTCGATTGTAAAATAGGATCAAACAAAACCAAAGAAAAAAACCCCCAAAACAAATCCAATCAAAACGCGGCACCATAGCGGAGGGACGGGCCGAGCTGGGATTATTCCTCATCAACAAGTCCGTCGCCAGGAGGTGATCGATTGGTCAATTTTTGCACCGTCGAAGAAATAAGTTGAAGCTGCGCAAACAAAAGCAGCAGCTGCCCGTTCGTGTAGAATACTGATTCGTTGCAACCCTTTTCAATAGATGGCACTAGAGTCTAGCTTTAGGGGTAACATTAAGGTCAAGCGGCTCTAATGTCCTCCCATTTACCTTCTGTTGTGTTCTCTGCCCCCCCCCCCCATGTATGTTCAAGCCGGGATGCATTTCAGTCCCGGCCATCCTTCACACACCTCACAGCAGAGGCTCAGTGCTGTGTGGCGCCTGAAAGGGATGTGGCAAGTGGTGCAGGAACTGAGATGCATACATTTGCTGTGAGCGACACCTCGCTGGCAGTCCAAAGAAACCCAGTTCCATCGGCGCTTCAGTGAGGTTGCAGCGTGGCAGATCACCCCCTTTTGTAACAAGTGTGGCACAATAAGTGCAAAGCAGTGCGCGCCTACGGGGAGATCTTCGTGCAGAGGTCGGCCACACTCACTGCTCAAACTCCTTGTGAAAGTGAAATGGTGACAAACCCAGGGAACTGCTGTGCTGTATGAACCTGGCACCAGGAGAAAAAAAAACCCAGCACTTAATATTCCCTTTACACGTGTATACCCCAGGGGTACAGCCTATTTGGCACTTAGGAAGTGTTGTGGGTTTCCTTTGTGCTGGTTTTCTTCGAGAAGCATCCTATTGGAATGGCCTGCCATCCCCCTCGCTGCCTCCGGCCCTGGGCAAGTATTCAGGTCAAGCAGTGGCAAACACTCTCCTCGCCGTCGTGAGTCCACGGCTACCGCCGGGTAGGAGAATCTCCAGCCACACTGAAGGGAGAGTTTTAAAAAAAAAAAACAAACCCAAACTTGTCTGTCAGCCAAAATTGGAGACAAGGGGGGAGTTCAGGACTTTGCGCTGGCACATGTCCCGAAGCTTTCCTTTGGAGTTTTAATTTACTGTGGCATGCAAGCCCTCTCCACAGAGGTCAAAAAGAGGATTGTGTGGCCACCTAACAAAGCGAAAAAAAAGAAAAAAAACTGCTGCTCGTGGCTGTGTTAATGCGAGGGACCCTCATTAGATTCAGGCCATCAGCATTGTCAAGCTTGTTGACTGGCAAGGCAATATTTTTGACCTTCACCGCGGAGTTGTTTGTCTGTATCATGTTGTGCTTTTTTACACCGAGGTGTTTTTCCCCTAAGCCTGCATTTTCTTGGCTCGCAAACTCAACACCCAATAGCTTTTAACTTTGGGGAGGAAAAGCCCGCCAGTCGGTGGCAAGAAGATGCAATTTGAGTTCATTATGGTTTATGGGGTCTCTATTGAAATCTACAAGGGAGAGATGGAGGGAGCGAGGCGCACAAAGGAGGGCTTGAGAATATGCTTCACTTTAAGCACGGCCAAGGTCAAAGCCAGCTGTAAGGGCTAATAACACAAACTGATAAAAATGAATTCAAAGGGCTGCATTAGTGACAGTCTTTTGGGGATGAGAATAATAAAAGGCATGCACAAGGGGCCTTAAAAAGAACAGACCCCCTTTTAATCTCGTCTCACATGTTCTTTCATAATAATGCCACGCTTGTGCAGCGCAACCTTCTTCCAATGTGCTACAGATTGAATGTATATGTGATTACATGCATGTTGGTGTGTGTGTGCTAATGCTGGTGGTGCAGGTGGTATGTTATCTGAAGGCAGCCTGCCGACTGCACAGAGTTATTATCATACCAGTAAAGGTGGAAGTGCTTGCTAGCTAGCTAGAGATCTATGATGGTGATTTTGGTAAGTGGGAATGCTCGCGGAGAAGCAAAATGTCACCCTTCTGCCAGCCGGTTAGATAGCCCAACACGCCAGTGAGTGTATTTTGGGGAGGCGTGCGCCTCATTGTGTCAGCCCTCTTGCATAATGTGACGCGGGATCTCGTGCAATGAGGGATGAGGATGCGGCGAGGGCTGGATTGGCAATGGCAACGTATTATAACATTATGCATAGGGAATGTGGATAAATTTTGCGCCATAAATTTCTCACACTGTCCACTTCAATAATTCAGGCAGCGGAGCGAATCCCATTTTGCTCGTCAATGGCCGAGATATTTGTCACAGTGGCGATGGCGAGTCTTGACGGGTTCGTGGAAGAGTTCTTGGTGTGGGAGTTCACTGGTGAATCCAGGGCAATCTTTACGCATAAGTTATGGTAAAATAATGAAGAAGATGAATGAATAATGAGTTTCATTCCAAGAAAATGAGAACCATTTATTACTATTTTAAAATATCTTGTAGCGTGAACCTGAGGCCCCCCCTGTGGGTTACAATTAAAGTTATGAAGAGCAGCTTCTTTAAAACCTCAGTGGCCTAAAGTTCTCTCTTAATACAGAAATACAATTGTGGCGTTGAGTGAAATTGTGCATCAGGCAAGATTCAGAGATTTATTGTCAAAATATTAGATGTCCCTCTCAATTAAGAACATTATTTGTTGAAGTTTATAAAGTTGTAAATGTGTGCTGTAAATCATGAGGACGTTTTAGATGCCCGCAGCCATAGAGGCGATAAATGGAATAATCTTTGAATGATTGATCTGTATCTGCTTCTTGATGTACACGGCGCCATGGCCATGGTGCCGTGGCAGACGTAGTGATCCTTATCTAAGATAGAATGAGCCTGTGTATGACCGATGAACATTTTGTGTCACAAAATCAATTTAGGTGCTTTGGCATAGGTGTTTTGGAATTAGCGCCTGAGTGAGAAATCAGGTTTGAAAGGGCAGAAGGTACAATTGGATTTAAAGAAGATTTCAAATATGGCATTGCTTTCAGGCATGTGGTGTTATGACATGAATCCCGAGTAAATCCCTCTACTAAACTCCTCTTTAACTGTAGGCATGTAGCCTAAACGGTCTCTGTGGCACTGACAAGTTGAATTGGAGTACCGTCATTTTCTTTTTTTATTCATTCATAAAGCCTTGCGTCTGCACACCCCAGTGGCCTCTCAACATCCTCTACCTCCCACAAACAGGCCACCAGCCAGCCTGACAATTGAAGCTATTGATCCTCAGGTAAAACCACAGGGTGAGCCATAATGGGTCAAAGTGACAGTGAGATATGTGCAGTCAACCGCTGCGCTTGACATCAGGCAACCAAAATCAGTTTTCATTTACCACAAACAGAAGCCTAGTCCAGGGGATCCTCTTAACAAAACAAAAAAAATGATACGGACTAGAATGGCATTCTGTGGCATGGTAGCGCGGCTCGCAGAGGCCTCAGGCAGATCTGGGTCAAGCACTGGTAAGCGCTTGGTGTCATGTACGTACGTGGCCCGTGGAGAAAGGGAAGCCCTGTCACGTCTGTAGACATGAATTTAGAAAGGATGGCACCTCATGTCTGCACTCCCAAGTAGCTGTCTTTCACTATTTCTTGTTTAGCCTGAGCTGTTTGCCTTAAAGTAAAACTGAGGGGGAAAAAATGAATCCAACATTTCATGGAAAGAACATGCCACAGTCTGTAGTCTGACAGCATGTTGTCGGCTTGAGGACACCCCACAGTCGGCTTGTGCAGGGAGACACTGAAACCAGTCACACGAGAGGTCGCCAGGTGGACTTGGATTTAAGAGGTCCTTGTGGAACAATGCCTTATCAGGTCACCTTTACAAAGCCCTTATCTCAAAGGTCGGGCCACTGCGAGAAAGAGGCCGCTGTACTCTACAATGCCTCAAATACGACATACCCTCGATCACAGCCTTCAAGATGTGAGCCTGTTGCCTGCCAATAACCATTCGAATCATCATGCCTCTTCACAGGAATGGGACTAGGTCTACAACTGTGAATTCGTAGGATGGTTGGCTTTGTGCACCAGAGTTGTCAAACAGTGGATGGTTATGAAAGATACTGAAGGACTGCTACACAACTGTTGTTTATGCTGACAGTCAGTCAGTATTTTCCTCTTTATGCTGTACTATTTTGTTTTCCTGTTTATTTATTTATTTTTCTCTCATTGCAGAGATTTCAGTCCAGTCAATTTTATCGTGCCATCTGTGAATGCCGTGTTTCATTTTTTTCCATCAGAGTATTAATTGTGTTTGTGCTAAAGAAGCAGAACGCCGAATGCACTCTAGGCGCAGTCGTTAAAAGGCGTAGCTGTTGGCCAAGCGTCACCTGCATCTTAAAGACGTAGATTGTTTAATTACAGCCAAGGCCAGAGTGAGCTGCAGAACGGGCTCTGACTTGAATATGACTCAGAGCTACAGCAGCAGAGGTGTAGTCATTAAGCATTTCTTCCCTTTTAAGCATATATTATTAACCTGCAGAAAGGAGGGATTTTAGGGAATTTAGGCCTGAAGCACAGCTTTAGGCTCAAGTGACGTAAAGATAATATGTGTGTATTTAATGCCGCAGTAATACTCCTTTTAGCATACAGAAGCAATGTCGCAGTCACCACGTTTTCTCTTGGCAAATCCTCAGCGATGTCAAATCCCTCCCAGCAATGGTGCACGTAGGTAAGCAGAGCATTCCTCCGCATGTAATCTGCTGTAAACCGATTTTAATTTGAGCGCAATTTATCTTTAATGGTCAGAAACAGCAGCGATCCGTGAGGGTAGTGATGCACAATGATCAATTGCTTAATTGATTCATTACTTAAAGGGTTTGTTAATTAATTCACTTCAATTAATCAATCACAGTTGCAGCAGAGACCTGTGCCGGTTTATCAAGGTAATCTAAGTCCACTCCAAACGAACCCCTTGTGTCCGGTGTCCAGGGGCACATTTCATCTGTGTTTGTGTGTGTGTGTGTGTGTGTGTGTGTGTGTGAAATCTCCAATATTTACTCATGGTACTGTTTTTACAGTTCCTATTGATTGTGGGACAGTAAAAAGTGTGCACTATCACACCCAGTTTTCCTAAAGTCCTATTGATTGCGTTTTGGCAGTGCTGTGGGACAATAAAAAAAAAAAAAGCCAGTGGTTGGACTTAGACTCTAATGAAATGCTGGCTGTGAGGATCCTCTCTGGGTTAATGTTTTTCACTGCAAAGACTCATTGGCCTTTGGAAATAGTGATGTCAGAAAGACATCGACCTAACACACTTCATTCCTGCCCTTCCACCCATGGAGTGGCGTATAAAACTCCCAGAGGCCCTACCAATCCGAGCTCGAAGACGTAGAACTGAGCTACTGTGTAAAACTTGGAATCAGCAAGGACATGCGATGATGCCTCATCGTACGTCCTCGGTCACATTAACGTAACACAGATGCGGGTGATAAAATGTCTAACACGTGCAGTAAATTGTGGCGCAGATTGCTGGATTGTGCTCCTCTTGGATCTAAAATACGGGAAAATGCATAAAGGATTGAGTGTTTTTGATAACTGCAGATGTATCCTTGATTACAACCTCAACCAATGCGGAAGCCAGGGAGCGTGTTTTGGTCAGTGCGCTAGAGCTCGACTGTATGAATTAGTCATGTGAGTCCGTGTGCACACAGTGGTTGGCAGATGACACACACACACACACACACACACACACACTCTGAGGAGTAGGAGAAGGAGGGCCGGTAGCTTGAGAGGTTAGAGACTAGCGAGGCCATTTGTCTATGGGCTTGTCAGCTGGTGGGAGAAAGATCCTCTCAGATCAGCGTTTTTCCTCCAAGGAAGGGGCGGATTCCTTCAGGCCCATTCTTGCAACACTGGCAACATGTCCATCATGACCAACTCTCAAACACAAGATCGTCCCTCTCGTCGGATGATCTAACCCGAGCTTATAGTGTATTCATCAAGATGTACAAGCTCAGAGAGTGCTGATTCAAGGGAACTGAGCCGGCCCCACCGTCCATTTTATTCATAAGTTAGCTCTCCAGACTATTGATTTCGTGACCACCGGGGTGCTTGAGTCTGATACATCCACACATTCTTGAGGAAATTATGGGTGAGAAGTGTGTTTAACCTTCCGCGGTTTCAATTTGTGCTTCCCTGCTGTGTCAAAGGTCGAGATGAGGTCGTTCCTCCGTTCGATCAATCGCAGTGTCTCTGTTCATCTAGCTGATCAATAGCTACTTAAGAAGTTTGATGTTATTCGTGCGTGAGAACGCAGTCATTTGAAAGGATTTAGAAGTGAGGTTTTTCAGTCTCCACAGAAGCTTGGCCCTGGAGGCCATCGTGACACAGATGCGGTGTCTGTGATAACGGACTTGGTCACTCTTTATGGATCCAGCATGTTCGAAGCATTTTTTTTCCCACTTACACAATGCAGAAATGTAGGTCTAATCTTACACTAGGTTGTCTATAGTGCTTTAGCTTTTTGTGTCAAAGGAGCAGCATATTACCGATGCTATGCGGCACCACCGAAACAAATTGCATGTTACTCTTTAGAAAACTAATGGAGGCTTTATCGATTCAAACAAGGCCAGCCACTTGCTTTGTCTCGGCTGTCAGAATATGTCTAAAGCAATTTCATAAAGATCATTATTTTCTTTCTCGGGATGTCTTGCAGCTAAACAAGATCCTCCTTCATTCGTTCGTGCCTATTTTTACTGCTTACGGCGGCAGCTCTTATGGTCCAATTGAAAATGAATTAGAATAGAATGACACATAATGAAAATCACTAAAAAACAGTGGCACGTCGCATCCCCTTAGCTTGTTGCACCCTTGAATAGATTGCTTGTGGGGTTCCAATTCCTATTCTTGATCTAACACAGTGAGAGAAAATGGGTTTAGCTCACTGTAAAGGACAAGCCATAACATTATGGGTCATAACAAGCGGTGCCACTCATTTATCTTCTAATGCCATTATACCGTGTGGAGGGAAAGGTGCTGACATGGATGTTAGTCATGCAACAAAGCGAGATATCACGTTTGCTGCACTTATGGTGAACATTATTGCCATAATTGACGTAGCTGGCAAGCATCACAGTGTCAAATTGTAAGCCAACAGGTTTCCTGAACAGCATTATTCAAATGATTGCATGTTTTATCTTGTTTACTCATTGGAATCTCTTTTGTCTTATGAAGTTGGGTAGCATTTTGAACGCGGGCTCTGTGATCCGTGAAATTCAAAACACAGACGTGGAGCCTGCTTTCCCTCCCGGACTGATTGATGGGTTTTGTAGTACACAGATTAAGACTAACGCAGTGTAAATTATATACATTTTTAAGATAGAAAAAACAGGCAAATAAGTCTGCAAAGTCATAGTTTGTGCATCTGTTGCGATTGTAGAACAGCTCGACTTCGAGCAGCATCTCCTGTTTTGCAGAACTAGGCTCACCCTCTCCCTCTGCAACTGTTAATAACCCTTTTTTACTGTAACATCGTTGCTACGTATACTTTTATGCTTGTGTTTACAGCTCTGTCGATGCAACAGCAGGGGTAAAAAAAAACAAAAAAAAAACAGTCGGCGATTCTGCTTCATCATAATCATTACGGTCCATTCCACATGGGGGAGAGGAACTTCATTATTGTACCTGCAGGGACTGTTAAAACCAAACTCATGAATACAGAAAGCTTTCTTCCGCGGTGTGTTGTTTCCTTACAGTGCTGCTGCTGCCAGGGAATTTTCAAAGCATCATTCTTCACTTAAGAGTTATACATATAGTACACACACTGTGTATACAATACAATTACAAGTTACGCTGGATTCACTGCCATGGGTGCTAAGCCAGCCTGGGTCTTCTAGCTGTGTGCGCTCTTAGCTCAAACACAAGTATGAACAAGGGGGCAGATGGGTCACCCCTTTTTCCAACTTAGTGTTTCATCATCTGAGAACTAATGGATATTTTTCTACTTGGTATGCATTGATATGCGTTGACACGATCTGACTCTTCCCTTTCATAACATTGACTTAGCTAGCCTCTTCTCCTCACACACAGTGCACCCAGAAATTCCATATTTCAGAGGTTATTATCTCCAAGAAATTCACAGCGAGGGCATGAATCAGACGTACCCTAGATAGCATTTCACCACACAGTGTGAAACACAAAAAAGGTGAAAAAAAGAAATCATATTTTAGTAATGATATGTATTCAGCAAATGAAATGTGCCAGGCTTGCACATTTGCCTTGCTGAACAGACAATAAATTATACCTTGTGCACAGCCACATAAGCCCAAGGATAATACCACATCCAATGAGTTGAAAGGAAATAGGGCTTGTGGGATGCAGGAAACAGAATGCCCTTGCTTAAATCAAATGGCGGGTAGAGGAAACATTGACATGTAGGTCCTGTTGGTGCGATTTACCTCCTGCGTGTGTTCTCCAGCGTGCCTCGGAGCCCATCTGTACGATGAGGCTGGCGTGTAAACACACAGCCTCGATTCTTTCTGCAGAGAAATGTCGCTGGCCACAAACATCTGCGTGCATCAAGTTAACATGCAGATGTGTGGTGACAAATACAAATGCAGACATGTGCGCACACCCTCCCGCAAATATAAACCGGAGCTCGACAGACTGCGTGCACTCCCTCACGTTTGCTTTAGTACATTGCAAAGCAAATTCCTGTGGCTCCAAGTCTAATTTATCAAACAGACTGTGTAACAGTGTGTGTGTGAAGATTCATCATACAGTCCCAACTCACACCCTTCTTCTAGATAGTGAATAAATGCTGCGAGCAAGTGTAGACGTGCACACACAAGAGGCAGCCGTGTATACATATGCATACACAGCCACAAAGGGTCACTTGCCCACACACACACACACACAGTGCGGCAGGTTCTTATGGGACTCTGGAGAGGATGAAATATTGCTGCAGAGGCCACACACATGCACACAGTCCACACTGAAGCGCGCACACACAGCAGAAATCAGCACACACACACACACACACACACGATTGGGGGATCACTGAAGCAATCTTGTCAAAGATGGAGATGTATGTGGACAGAATAAAGCATCTGCTTCTTCTTCTACATGTCAGCGGCTTGATAACCTGACACATAACATGCACCCCCCCCCACACACACACACACAAAATGTTAGCATCATCTGTCATTTGGTTGCCACACATTGACAGATACAGTACATCCAGTTATCATGTGGAGACTTGACATAATCTCTCACTCACACACAGACACACAACACGGACATATATTCCACAGCCCATCTGACTCGTGGGCAGACAGAAAGGCAGAACTGACATGATGGAGGCCGGGCAGGACTAAAACCAGTGACATCTCACCCCTAATAGTGTCTGATAGGTAAACAGAGCATAGCCACCCACCTGCCTTTTGGCCCAGGTGGAACCACTTGAGCAAATTGCCTCCTTAATTGATGGACTTGAACTGGTTCCTGTGTGCTAGCTTGTGTGTGTGTGTGTGTGTGTGTGTGTGTTTGTGACTGCTAGGATTTCTCCCGGTGCCTGTGGCTAGGGGAGCAGTAATAGTGGAAAGAGAAATCTGTCAGCCGGTAATGAAATAATTGGCACAAATGGTTACACATGCCGGCTCCCGTGCACACACGCACACACACGCACACATACATGCAACTGCACGTTCTAATGCACATAATTACACACACACACACACTTTCATAGACACAGGCGTTTCATAGATTTGCACCCTCTTGTGTGCACACAGCGCCAACCATGAGTACAGATAACAGCGTAGTGAAGGAGCCTGATGCACCATTTCCTCTGGAAGTAACCCAGTGCCTGAATATGGATGGACTGTGACAGCAAATGAGGCGGAAAGGAACAGGCGGATAAAATGTAGAGATGGAGGAGGACGAGGGAAAGTAGAAAAGGACACTATATGTGTGTGTATATAAGTGAGGTGTAAAAAGTGCATGAAAGAGAGTAGAATGATGACGGAGATGGAGGAGGAGGAGGGGAGAGAGAGAATGAGACAGACAGAGAGAGAGAGAGTCACAGGTTGTTGCCAATGGGTTGCTTCCTGAAATACATTCTTTTTGGGGGAGGGTTACCATGGCAACTCAGGTAACGGCAGACAGGGATTGGTTGTGCTAGTAACCTGCACCAGCGCTGAGAGAGAGGGAGGATATCATCCAAATTCTGTGTACAGTTTCTCTCCACGTAGTATTTGGTTCAGCTACACTATTTACAATTATGTGTTTCATCAGAAGTATGAGAACGAAGATTGTTAGCCACGTTTCTGTCACGTCCTCTCTGCAAGCGAAGGTAATGTGCTGGTTCCGCTAAGAGTCGGCACTTACGATGCTTATCGGTGTCATTATGTTTGAGGATGACATGGCAGAGGTCATAGGCTTTTGTCTATTTGCAGTGTCAGTGTGCTCCGTGTTAAGATTACTGCCAAACAAGAGGCCAACTCTGTTCCACCCAAAATGTCTGAAAAAGAGGTCTGACTGTGGCAAACTTTAGGAGGAGGCGTTTGCTAAAAATAGATTCATGTGCCCTGTGTGTCACCGTTAAATGATGGCGGTGGAAGTAAAGTACAGAAAAGTAGCAATGCAATAGTATAAAACAGTTTTAAATACTCCATTCAAAATGTCACTTTAGCAAAAGTACGTAGTATTGTTAGCAAGATGCACTTAAAGTAATAATTCAGAAAAATGGCCCCTTTGTTATACTATTATATTTTATTATTTGATTGTTGCTGTTGATGCATTAATGCAAAAGTAGCATTTTAGTCTTGCAACTGATTGAGCTGGAGCTACTTTATACTGTATACTTTTGGGCAGTTTATCTTAAAACCATTCGTGTCTATAAAGTTCAATCTGTAAAGTAACTGGAAACTCTAGCTTTCACGTAAATGTAGCTGAGCAATAAGTAAAATATTGCCCTCTGATATGTGGTGGAAAGTATAAAGTAGCATAGCATGGGGAAGGTGCTCTCTTCCATTGGTGCTCAGGCTTCATTTCTGCAAATTGCAGCCTCAAATGAAACATCATTTAGGAGTCCATACAACAACATAAAATATTATGTCATTATGAAATTGTTTCAGTCAACATTTCAAAATAAAACAATATCTAATCCAATAATGAATCTCAAATGGCTCTCTCTTTTGAGTATTAAATCCCAGTCAAGCATAATATCCATTGTTCTTAAACTCATTGATGAGTAGAGAGACGTCCTCCTCCACCGGGGGTCAAAGGTGAAATATGTTAATGATGCATTGCTCCTGGTCCCTGTCTGCGTTTCCATCAGTCTCTGCCTCATTATTTGAAAACCTAATTGGAAAACAGTCAAAGCTAAGTAACAGGCAAACTTAAGATGAAAGATTTGACCCATATGGAACTGCATGGAACATTTTCCAAGTTGTCTTTTTTAGTTGTTTTGTCATCAATCTCTGTTTATTGTGCAATTGCTTTGTGCCCCTGTTCACCGATTAAGCCTCCTCCCATACCATTCTGTCTTAAAAGCTAACATATAAATTGATTCATCCTCACTCATACTGCCGTCATTTCTTACAGTGCGCGAAGCTCCAGCAGTTTGAGTCGGGAGACGGCCGCGTTTACTCAACGGCCTCAAAATAGCACCATAATGGTGCTGTGCAAGTACATGTGTCTTGTAGTGTAGACCTCTGGAACTGAGAGGAGATGGAGGAGAGGACACAGTGAGAGAGTGGTGTGTGTGTGTGTGTGTGTGTGTGTGTGTGTGTGTGTGTGTGTGTAATAAGTGTGGTAGATGCAGATGTGGGGAAGCTGCACCAGTGAAAGCCTCTGCAGGGGGCTGTATACGGTTGTGTAATGTCTGTGCAAGTGTGTGTGCCTGCAGGCAGGTGTTTTTCCATGCTTCCCTGTGTGTGTGTGTGTGTGTGTGTGTGTGTGTGTGTGTGTGTGTGTGCCTATATGCAGTTCTGTGTCATCACAGATTCCAGTTAACGTGTGCAAACCTATTGTGTGCGCGTGAATGAGCTTCAGAGCCTGCCACACAGGCAGTCAATAATTAGCACAGACAGCAGCGGGAGGACAATGAGAGAATGCGAGAGGGGAAAACAAGACCAGAAAAAGAAAGAAAGAAAAATAAAAAATAATAAGAGCAGCAAGTGTAGATGAATCCCCCACGCACACACCCTCTGGTTACCGTGGAAATCCAGATAAGGATGTTCCCTCTCTTATTCTGCTAACAGGACTCTGCTTTAGCTCTGACAGAGCCTGAATACCAATTACACTGCCCTGGCACCTCCTCCACTGGAGATAAAGACAGAAATAGGGGTTGTGGGAGCAAGACAGAGCAACGGTGGGGGTGTGGGGGGGGCAGAGAGGGACGGAGGGAGAGATGAATGCAAGGACAGAGGGGGGCAGAGTGGATGTACTATATAAAATGACGACAAACGTGAGTGGACAGGAGAGGGGAAACTCGTACAGAATGACGGACTGCGTGAGTCTTCTGGCAGCATGGTCGAGGAGAGACGGATTAAAGGAGGATAACGGGGAGTGTGCGAGCGTTTTTGGAACAGTAAACAACTGGCACTTAACTCTGTCCACACTCCCTCTGTCGGCAACTATTCCGTCTCTAAGGTGATCAAGACTACATAACAAGGTGTGGAGTGTGTCCCGCCCTCCCTGTACTTTACTGTCCAGGAGCAGCCTTTTTGTTTTTTTCCCCCTTTGCGTCTCAAAGCGACGTCTGGCCATAGTCTGGTAATAATAACGGAGGCCTTGTGATAGCTCTGGTGTTGAAGCCAATGAATAATTTATCGTTTATGCTGCGTCGCAGTGAGCACATAGTCTCCTTTTAAAGCACATTGACTGTCTGCTCCAGCCCTAGCCCCCCTGGCTTTATTACTAATGCACACACATGTGCACACACATTTGAATGCGTGCACATGCATATTCATAAATGCAGAACTTCATCTGCATGCTCGACAGGCTCGCATCCCTCCTTCTTTTTCCCGCTTCCCCATTTCCTTCTTTTGTTAACGCAAAGCTGCTGTCGCTACAGCACGCGGTGCCGTTTCCTCTGTGGGAGCACAAAGCAGGGTGCGGGATGGGAAATCAGGTTGCGACGAACACTGGACATGGACGTGCTCAAGTCCTCAAGAATAGCTACAATGATGGAGGCAGTGAACTCTTTTAACTCCCAAAGCACTAATGTTGTGTCACCACTTGCTGTGATGCACACGCCTCCCTGTATCTCTTTCCTTTTTTGCTCCCTCCTCTCAATAGCAGCGGCAGGAATTTTCTTATTTATTTTTATTTTTTATTGCAGGAGTCGATTGCCAGGGACTACTTTTGTGACCGACACAAAGACTTTGTTAGCTTTGAAAAGCAGCAATGTGCCGAGCCATCAGCTCCTGCTCATCCAGTTATTGTGGGACGCCGTGTGTGCAGGGCAGCGAATCTTTGTCCTCCTCCCGTGTATTTGACTGTGCATTTAGCACTGTTGTGTTTTGTTGCAAGGAATGGTGTGTCTCTCTGCAGTCAGCAGGTTTACACGGTGGCTTCGTGTTGACGTGTGGGATTAAGTTGAGCAGGATGTCCTGTTCAGATAAATGATTTCACCATCACTCCGCACTCAGACTTTTTATAGGGCCCTATGGAGTTTCACAGGCTACACATCACGTGGCTGCAGAAACTGGCATGATGGTTGATTGGCTGTAAAATATTTATTGCACTTAACTTAAGCCAATCATTATTCTTTTTAATTGATAGCAAGTTCGAGCAGCTCCAAGACAGTCAAGACCAGAGCTGGGGGCTGTAGCTACCATTGAGGCACCAAGGTCATGTCCTCAGGTTCACATTCTACATTTACACACAAATTGCACATGGTGGGTTTTAAAGGCCGGCCAATTAGACAGGGCAGCCTGTGTGTAGCCTGAAAGGCGAAACCGAGGGCAAAACAAGTCCGCATAACACTGGCTTCACCCAAATGATGTCCTTGCCTGTCAGTATGGTGAAGATTTTGAAACTACAGACCACCATATGTATGGAGGACAAAACTGCATAATCAAAAATAAACGAATTAATGACTCAAAAAATAAATTAATATGCCATTATATGCACCAAAAATAATAGTGATATAAATAAATGTAGGCATTAATTAATTGAGAAAATGTGACATAAATTGATAGTTCCGTATTATTTACCCATTGCATATAAATTCCCCTATTTATTTAATTTAAGATTTTCCATGCATTTATGTATTATTTTCCCTTAGCATTTTCTTTTAACATTTCTTTATGCATCTCTGCTTCATTATGCAAATGAGGGAGGGGGCTTTCTGTCAAAGTGTGTCATGGAGTGTGCCATCTATACATTTATGATCTGGAGTTTTCAACATGGGTTGATATCCCTGTCCATAAATTGAGTTATTCAGCTAGATTTTACCATATTGTTGAATGTTTTATTGACAGCAAATTCAGTGATATCTCAGACAGCGTTATGGTAGAATCTGCCAGTTCTTTTTGCGGGGAGACTAGCATTAGAGGTCAAGGCCAGAGACCTACCAGCCAAGAGCGGGGGCCGAGACTGAGACAAGTATGAGTCACAAGACCCCTGAGACGCGACAAGTCTGTGATAGTGAAAAAATGTCTAAAAACCGAGACCGGACTCCAGTGCTACAGCCCTAATTCCTGGTTGTACTTCTACTAGCAGAAGTTATTTTGCATAGCTGTCATGTTTGATCAGCAGTCTTTAATAAGATCGGGGTTTTTTGAAAGTCAAATTTTAATTCCTCTGACATTTTTGGTAGGGGGGGGTCACACCAGCTACCTCTAACAAGGTTGCATAAGCTAAGTAAAATAATTTCACAGTGACTCACATGCATGAGAAATGAAGTTGAGCAGCCTTTTTTTTTTTTTTTCCAAGCCGCGATGGTAGGAGATTAATTAGCTCTGTCATATATTTTGCAGTGATTTTTATTGGGGCTCTATGGAGTATATCCAAACACATAACCTTAATATTTGGCATGGTGGAAGTGAATATTAGGGTAACAGCATATCTGTCACAGTGCTTGTAATATTGCCAAAGAATTCTCGTGCTTGTCAAATTAGCATTTTTGTTTATTTTAAGAGACTGCAACACTTTCGCTTTCCAGAAAATCCTAACCGCACACAGCAGAACCTTCTGCTTTAAAATGAAATCGTATCCCAGAGGTTCCAGCAGGGTGTTCATGTCAACCTTCACCTCATTCATGCAGGGAGCATTTCCACACCATTTCAGTATTTTTCTGCATGCCGTCTCGTCTTCTTCATTCCTGCACCTGAGGCACGAGATTGCCATATCTCTGCAACCACGGTGTGGGCAATAAGGTGTGTTATCCTTGTTGACACACTTTAAGAGGCACCACACATGCACAAATGGCACACACATACAGGTAATGCATTGCACAAATGAGAACGATTGTGACTCCACACAGGCACACAAATGCCATTTCATATGATTTCTTACTGACAGTTCAGCTCTGTTTGGTTTTGTTTAAATTGACTGTGTTCTACACTCTTCTTTTAAAGTCTTTTTTTTTGTTTTATGATGTTGTAGACCAGATGGTGGATTTAACATTAAACAAAAGTCGTAGTCGGTTATGTATACGCCCTCGCACATGCATGCGTTTGCTTGCGTTTTTGCCGTATGCGTTCTGTTCCTCACACCGGTAGCCAGGTTATCTCCTCCTTTATTATTATCTCCTACACTAGCTCATAAATCTGTGCAGTGATAGCGCTGCTCCAGCGCCGTAATGCATATTCATAACGCCACCACCTAAATATTCATGAGCAAACGTCTGGCCAAACAGCTTCCCCCGCCTGGATAGTGAAATATAAGACACAGTTTGCCTTTTTATGCGCTTGTTTTCGCTGCTGTTTGTGGCAATGGGTGGGGAGCTTTGGAGGAGATGATGTATTTGCATGTCTCAAGGAGAATTATGGGCGCAGAAGTTTCCCTCCAACAATGCGGATGACTTCAGCAAGGTAGTTCCCACTTGAGTCCCCCCCCCCCCAAAATTGTCCCGGGGCTGGTAGTTGAAGGTGAAAAATGAGCAGAGCAACAACTTTTGATAGGTTTATTTTGCAGCGATGGTGCACATTCATCACGGTTACAACAATAAATGACATATTACCATGCAAATTAGAGATGCATCACTACCACTGTTTTACAACCGCAACAGAACAGTAAACTGAATACATTTTATCAGTTGAAATCAAGTGCCCCTCTGATACCTTTCGGAGTTTATATTCGACAGTGTGTTATCCACACTTCTGTATGTGCATTACAATTGCAAACACATCTATTTTTATACAATCAAAAATAGTGCAATCAAAGTAATGTATTAAAGCATTGACCCTGGTTTAGAGCCGTCTCTCTGATTCTCAGGTAGACAGTGGAAAGTAGACAAAGGGGAAAGCCATGCTCAGAGATGTCATCGGCAAAAATAAAGAAAGAAAAAAACTAAGGTGGGGCGAATGTGTTTTTTCTTTCATTTATTCACTTCAGTTATTCTCCGGATGAATAACTTGAGAGCAGATTGATGGCAGATGTAGGGAATGGGAGGTGAGGAATGCCAGGTTGTCATACACAAGAAGAGGTTGTCAACATCGTGTCATTTGTTCATCAGTTACAAGTGTTTGCTACAGTGTATTTGCAAAAAAATATATAAATAAATAAAATATGTCAGTCAAAGCATGGAGACATTTAAATATAAAATCCACAATGAGATTTCAACCTTACTTAAAGCAATACTCCACTTTTTAAACCTTTATCTTCAGGGCTTTAACGTCCGCGGTAATGATCAGTGCAAGGTGTGAAGTTTGTCAGCACTCTGCTTGGTTGCCAAGGGAGCCAACCAAGAGCCATTCAGGTTGGCCTCAGGGTGTTCTAGTCCTGGAGACATCAAATATAACAGGGATAATGGTCATCTCCTTTCATTAAACATCTAACCTTCTCCTCTTGGTTACAGCACAGAGGACAGTTACTTCCTGGATATTGATAAATGTGCGCCTTTTAGCAAAGCTGATGATTCAAGCTTAGCTGAACAAAACGGTGAGCTTATAAGATTGGGGTAACCTCTAAGGGACCCAATATTCTATGCTGTGCAAAAAAAGTACAAAATAAAGGCCTGAGGGAATTCCTCTGTTAATGGCCTCTTCCCTTCTGATGCTTAATATGCTGTGAGTTCTCTATTTCCTGCACTTTCATTTTACTTCAGCCTCTAACTTAAAGTATTTACCATGTTAATGAGCCATTGAGTATAATTACATTACTGTAACACATTTACAGACAAACACTGCTACTAAACTACTGTATGTTTCTAATAAATCCTTTACACAAGTGGCTGGAAGTCTACAAGGCGTCCTGCTTGAAACAAAATCACAGGTATCAGTTGATGGAGGCATATGGTGAGCTTAAAGTCCCCGTCCACTCAAAAAATGTGATGTACCTATTTTTACTGCACTACAGCGATGTACAGTATGTGCAGATTTTGACACCTGAGGCCCGTTTTCATATTCATCTGCTGAAAGGGGGAAGTTTGTCTGTGCTCACTTTAAATCTGAGTTTAAGACGTGCACACACCGGCGGGGCTTTGTGACGTCACAGCTGGATTGGAAGCCAATCGTCGTCCAGCGTGCAACTTGCATATTAAGGGATTTCATCGGAGTAGATGTCATTTTAAGTATTTGCAACAAAGTAATTAAATTTTTAGCATTTATAGGTTCGCTTCCTGTATTGCAAATGTGTGTCAAGTGCATCAACATCTGTAAAGTGCAAGGCTAATTCAGTTTCCAACGAGGCAAAATCTGCCAGAGACACGCAGCTCTGAGGGAGCGTAGCATGTGTGAATGTGTGTGTGAGTGTGTGTGTGTACATGAATAAAAGCCAACCTTAACAATGGTCCGACATGAGATGAGCTGTGTGCTTCATGCTCTGCGTAGTTGTCTCATTGTCAGTCAGCTGTCAGCAGCATTATTGCGATGATGAGGAAAAGGCCTTTTGTTCAGGAGAGAGAATCATCTCCATTCAGCTCATTTGGAAGGGAGGGGAGGTGGAGACAAGAGGAGAGGTAAGAACTGGTAAATCTGACTGAATAACGTGTTCATCCAACGTCATGGCACAGGCCGCACAGTTGTGTTGTATTACAGGTTTTCTGTCACTCTTGCCTTTCTCCCTCCCCTCACTTTGTCCCCTTCATCTGTCGTTGTTTGATCTCTCCCTCATTTTCTTCTGCTGCCGCTCTTTGTCTCAGATAAAGTGATGCTCCACACACGTAAAATACAAATTGCAAACTTTGAAGTCTGACTGAAGTGACAGCTGCATGCTTTTTCACTGTCTGCCTGGCTTTTATTGACGCGCTAACTTCTCGTTGGTGGTAATTGGGTGAGCTGCTAATCAGGCACACAGGGCTCTTTGTTTTTGGTACTATTACTGTTTTCCAACAGCTGAAGGCATCTGGTAATTGAGTGAAATAATTAACCCTGTCCCCTCTTAGTTAGTGTTTCTATGCCTGTCAAGCTTTCTATTCTGGTGTGCCGTGTGCAGTTTACAGTGAGAACAGTGGCAGATTTAGCACTCGACATTCTCAATAACTTTCTCCACAATGGGCCCTTGATGTCAGACTGAGGTAGACAAAACCAGGATTCTTATTTCTAACCATCGAATGGCTGAAATGACTACATAAATCCAAATGACTACTGTCCCTGGCTTTGCCTTAGATAATTAAGATAGCATTAGCTTCATGAGCTGGTTGAAAAGTTGTATTTTTTAAAGCAAGAATTTTGTCAAAGGGCTCTTAAATATGCACTTTTGTGAGAATGTGCTAAAACACTGAGGCTAAAGCTACAAAAACTAATCTTCACCAGTCAATGATCCATGCAGAAGACAGTATGATAAGGAAACATGAAAGACCAGGCTGTTATTTCAATCAAACATAACCACATGTGGCTGCTTGGATTACATACTTGTTCATATTTATAAAACAGTATGTTTTAACAACAAACACAGACCCTGAGGTCTATTTTTATTGCCACGCGTGAAGTCACACACACACACACACACACACACACACACGTGAAGGTTATACACACATGCAATTGTGTCCCACAGAGGAATTCTTCTTCTGCCTTTAACCCATCCCTGCCGTCCTTCCCCCTGAGGACGGCCTGGAGCAGTGGTCAGCATTGATACGGCGGCCGTATGTGGTCAGGGACAGGACAGGAGAGCAGTTGTCACATTTAGCATTGGATGAGGATTACCCCATGTGTTTGGCAAACCTAGCTGACGCTATCTCAGGTAACATTGGCAGGTGGTGCTGGAGTTTAAACCTCCCCAAATCCAATAAAGAGCTGGACAGAGTCACTAATGTTATCCTAAACATTCAAAGCTTCCATACTACACAATGGATGTTATATAACCCGTAACCCCACACAGCAGGGGCGTCGCCAGAATTTTGGGGCCCCATGAAGGAAAACCTACTGGGTGCCTAATATAGAAATCATTACATTTTCATTATATATTTTTTGTATAACATTTTTTTTATGATAAATAGTTTTCTAAACCTTTAGGGACCCCTACCAAGCTGGGGCCCTATGAATCATCCAGGTTTACCTCCCCTTAGTGATGCCCCTGCCCCACAGACTAAACAAAGACCTTTTTTTTGGAAGTAACGCTAGCTTATTACTGTAGGTACTTAGCTGGACATGTTAATGCATGTATATGCACTTAAACTCTTGGGTTTTTTGATTTTGCAAAGTCTACAAAAAAGACACAACTCCCAAACTCTTTAAATGCAGGGTATTGCTATTACAGCCCAAATCCATATTTAACATAATGTTTTGCATACATACAAACTGGCTGCACAGTATATCCAAAGCACTTCAAATAGCAGGCCCTTTGAATTTTTTTATGCAGCAATCGGGCTTCACCCAAACTTTCATTGCTTATCATGCAGGCCCACTGCTGTAACGGTTCGCCTGAAAAGCAGCCAAAAGACGAGACCCATCAGCGAGAGTGGAGGTTCTGATGGGTCGCGTCTCACTGTTTTCATCTCCTGTATCCCTGGTTGTGCTTACAGCTTCTTTTTACCCCTGGGACACAACAATATTAACTTTCGGCCTGGTGTGGCTGCCAACTTCCTGCACCTAACGGCGCATTCTGTCCATCACAGGAACTGCTTTAGACGCGGTTCTGGCAGTGTAAGCAAGGAGTTGCTCCTTCTGTTTCTTTGGTCAGTCGCCTAATAGACTCATTTACATGTTATGCTGGACCTGTAGAATTGTTTACTCTGACTCCACAGACGAGGACTTTTATTGTAAAAATGGGACTACTCTTCCATTCATGTGTGATTGCACTATACTGTAGACCTTTACTCCCGCTCTTTCTAAGACTGCAGTTATATAGTAGTAAATTAAAGAGGTGCATGCATCCACATTGGCTGCAGGAGCTGTTTTCTTCTTTGTGGGGAAGAAGTACAGGGTTGCCGTTTTGTATATTGACTCTCTGCCTTTAAATAATTAAACGCTCAAGAACTGTTATCCTCTCCCTCTGCTTGCTTGGGTCACCATCTTGAGCAAACTGGATTTTCACATGCAGCCTTATACACACTGAAAAGACAATGAGAGGGAAATAGTCTTCAATACACTGACCTGACTACTTTTGCACACTTTCCAAGAATTTTTGCACCAGTTTGTCTTTACCTTGACAACAACCTCACTTTTACCTGCACGCCCTGTTCGCCAGTCAACAGTCTTTTCAGGAAACCTAAGAAATCTGTTGTTCCATTTCAGAAATCCACTTTGTCCACTGCGTCATCTCAAGTGAAAATATTCAAATAGAACAGAATAAGTCTCCAGCAGTTTTTCGCTGGCACCAGCCCACCACAGTGAATCAGGTTCAACAGTTAATGGGATTTGGCAAATTCTACATACAAAAAAAAATACAAGCAAAAATAAAGAGCTACCTGTAGGTCAGCAGACATTAAATACAGGAGAGGGAAGGAAAGCCACAGATACAAACAAAGATGTCTTTTCATCTTCTCTACGTGCTCTAAAATACAAGGACAGAAGCGATAAGAACACACAAAACAGGCTCTCTACAGCAACAGTTTTCTGTCAATTTCAATTCACGACACTCTTACAACAGCAACATTTAGAGGAACAGCAATTATTGGTGCAAGAACCTCATATCGCCCCAGAAGTCTAAAGCAGAGCCTGCCAGCGGGGCCTACACTTGTGCCACAGACGTTGGTGTTAATGGATAGAGAGTTAATTTTAAAAGCGTAGAAGATTATGAGATTTCAGTGGCGTGGATACGTCAATATGATGATCACTAAATCCTAGAAGAGGGCTTCGTTGCTAAAGATAACTTACTACAACCCAACCCAAACCACACCACTGATCTTATTATATGCAGCCTGCAATGTTCCCCTTTGGCTAATAAAATAAAATGGATCATGCTCTGAAATTGGCACTGACATTCACTTAAGCTGCATAATACTTTGAAGGAGGGCTCCATGACAGTTTAGGCACCTGTGTTTTTCCACTTTTGTGTGTAGTTAGTTAGGCTTAGTGTCTGTTTTCTCTGATATATTCGAGTTTATATATGCGACGGATTTGAGATGGAGGACAAACAGAAACATAAAGCACAGAAAAAGCAGATGAAAGAGAGCAACAGCAGATCGGAGACAGACAGAGAGAGGGAGAGAGAGAGAGATGGGGACACACACCAAATAGGAAGACAGACAGATCAGAAGACAGATAGGACTGGGAGAGGCTGGCAGATGGAGCGATGTGCGTGTGTGTGTGTGTGTGTGTGTGTTTGTGTGTGTCTTTATGCCCCAGCTGAGGCGCAGCACAGAGGCCAAGTTAAATGGGGAGGGGAGATTAAAGGCAGCGCCGGAGCCTGCAGCCTCTGTATTCAATCACCGCTCTCCCCCACACCTCAGCCTGCATGCTGATCAAGCTGCAGTGAAAGGAGCCATGCACCCTGCCCCTCCCATACATACACAAGTGCACAGGGTGCCCGCTTGTGCTGTCACGATATCAGATTTTCACTTAACAAAAGAAATATCAGATTAATGGCAGCCTCTCAGCATCATGTTAATAAGGTGGAAATATTCATCTTTAACGTTATTTATAGTACTCCAAAGCACTGCAGCTTATGTTGGATTTAAGCTTCTGTGTCGAGGTGTTCTGGTGGTCCAGCTGTAGGTGCTTCTGGAGCAGGAACGGATTTATTTATAATTCAGTGTGAAGCTTCACCTGTTGATTTGTTGCGGCGCCACTGCAACACAATAAGTACAGAGTATCTAACAGGCCAAACATGAAAAATCATTTGGTCCTCTGTCCTCTGATATCTTCGGTTTGACATCCGGGCAGTTCTGTGGAAGAGTCTGACTATCTTTGCAGCACTGATCAGAGTTTGTTACTGCCACTGTGGCATGTTATGTTGAGGGTATGTGGAGCTGTAGCATTGCTCATTGACACTGAACTGTAACGTCAGGGCGATGTGTTTAACGCTGCTCAGAAATCTGCCCTACCTTTCTGATTTGGGTTGCTTGCTGAACCATCTGCACGGTTTCCATTCACAGTGTACAATATTTTGCAACACAGCTGTACTGTGAACTGCCATTTTAGCATGAAAAGTAATTGGCAGAAATCGCTACGGATGTTTATCCAGTTATATTACAGCAATTACAGCATTTTGGGTACAGCAGTTGTGTGGAAGCGTTAATTGCAGTAGGTGTGAAGAGGGCGTCTTTGTTGGAGCATGTATGATGTGCTAAAGTATCACAGTATACTTATTATTATTATTAATCACGAGCTAAAAATTCCAGGATCCGGCATCTATTTTTTCCTGGGAGGTGGGAACAGATTATGGCAAGAATTCCAAAAAATAACTGATCTCAATTTCCAGGATTGACCTCATGTCACGCATAAATTATACATCGATTTATTCATTTTGAAACAGAGCGACAGATCAGAGGCTAGAAAGTTTGCACTGGAAATGGCTTTTTCAGTGTCACAAAATATACGTTAGTAATTCTTGAAAGTTTGGAAAAAGCTTAATTTCAACCATTATGCTTTCAAGGTTAGCAATATGTGTGAAGAAGAATATACTCCTTGAAAAATGCTTGATTTTCAACATAATCTGGTGTTTCAATATCGACACAATCGCTCATGTAAACAATCTTTTTTTTTTATATCTGAAATAAAATTATCCCATTGTCATATTGCATCCTGGTGTTTATAGTAGCAATTTAGATGTGATGATAAACGCTTCCAGAGTCTGGAAGTTTTTGGATTAGGTACCTTGAAAGTGCTTGTAAACTGCTTGAATTTTACTCTTAAAAAGCTGTATGAACCCTGGTTAGTCTTGTGTTAACAGGAAAAGGAGGACATGCCTGAGCCTTACTTCAAGTTGCTACACGAGGAGCTCAACCCAACCTATCGCAGTCATCGTGGTCTGTAGTCCCTCGTAGCCCCAAGCTACAGTTACATTTTTGAAGAGCTGCACCTCAGCTCTGTCAGTGCCACCAGCAGAGCTACAGACCTCTGTGACACCCTGATGCAGAAACATGAGTCCATTACTCTTTCTATGCTGGTGACTGTGACTTGTGATGTGAGCTGCGTTTCCTCCTGGCCATCACTACAGATCTGCATTCTCCTTCACGTCACGTTTGAAAACATACCAGTCCTTTTTACAGAATCCAGAATATCCCCACAACAATGTGTGAACCTTTTTGAGGTGGGGATAAAGACTTTCCTTCTCAGAAAAAAAAACCATAAAAAGAAAAGCTTTGTTCGACTGATATTTTGCTGCCAAAGACCTGGAGAGGTTGTAAATTGTGAATGTCCCGCCCCCCCCTACTGAGTGCCTCTTTGTGTGTGTGTGTGTGTCAGTGAGAGAATAAATGGAAGATGGCGAGAGAGCAGGAAATAACCAATTATTTTTTTTTTTTTTTTTAAATAAAGCACAAATACAAAGACGGCAAGTTTTAAAAAGTAAAACGGAAACTTCTATTCACCTACACGCACACGGCACACACAAGCAAGTTCACACACAACCTCTCAGACACACATGTAGATGCTTTTTTTTAGATTTTCACACATTAGAACCCAGCCAGCATCTGATCAGGAGCCTAACGTGGTCTAACATACCTTGCTTCTGCCCCCCAATGGTGCAGAAAGAGAGGAATTATTGGACCTTCACATGTTCACCGACTTTATTCTGTGAAAACATGGCAACATTTACGGGACTTCACCTTATCATCATTGCCCTGTTGTGACGTGTCCTCTGGGGGAGGAAAATGTGCTTAATTGCAGTGCAAGCTGGTGTTCGTGTGTGTATATATGCAAATGCGCTTCCCTGTGTTACCAAGGGTTATCAGGTCATTTGTTTTCCCTTTTCTCCCACCATTTTAATTGATGATCATTCGTTGTTTCACACCAACACCCTATTATTAAGCAGAGTTCATTATTTTAAAACACTAATGCTGGGGAGAAGGGCGTCTCACGGGAAAACACCGTTCTTTACGTGCTTTACACAAGGTCACAGTAGGAAAAAGGGCGCCCTAGCGTCATTATGAAAACCCTATTAAGCTACACGGGAGCTAAGTTGAATTGAAAGGAAAAGTCAATGCAAGAGAAAGAAAACATGCATTAGGTTGATAAGAATGTTTCTCATTGCCTCTGTATTCTGAATGCTGTTGAACGAACGTATGGGGATCCTGGGACCTTAGTAAGATTGTGAGGCCTCCCATCTGGGGCTGCTGTTATTGATGACTTGCTTGTACTAACAAATCTCAGAAAGCAGTACAGAAAGTCCATTGCAAGTCCATTGCTTGTTTTGTCCAAACAGTCCAAAACCCAAAGATTTAAAGTTTCAAGAGATTATAAAAACTGAAGAACTTTTACATTTGGAAAAACCTGATCCATTACATACATATTTGTACAATAAATTTACAGAAAATAGGGTTTAAGAATTCAAAACTAAACGTCTACAGCCATGTATCAGCATGCTAACATGCTCTTCGTGTCAACGCTAACAAGCTGATGTTCAGCAAGTACGATGTTTACCATATTCCACATCTTAGTTTTGTGTGTTAACATGCTAACACTGCACAAATTAGGACTTAAGACAGTGTAGCTAAGGCTCATGTAATGGACAAATTGAAACAATGTAATTTCTTGTAGGAAGCAGGATGTGTAGGCAGAGGAGGCTCAGTTGTAGCTGTGGTTGCATGGCAACATTCACTCAGCAAATGTATGTGCGTGTGTGTGTTTGTGTGTGTGTTCGCATGCACGAGGCAGAGGGAGAGAGATCCAGGTCTAGCTCGTGGTTGCATTTGGCATTTATATGCTGCATTCGTTATATTTGCTTATGCTCTTTTATAAATGCATGTGTTTATGTTCTAGCACGCGCGCGCGTGCTGTGTGTGTGTGTGTGTGTGTGTGTTAGTGCTTCTGTGTGACTGCCGCTTGCCCAAGCAGTTTAGGGGAAAAAAATAAAAAGGGCAGAAAAGGAAAATCAAATCACTTTTCCGAGCGCCTCCACAAAGCAAGCGCAGCGCTCAGACAAGCTTGCTTCGCCCAAAATACATACCACCACACCAGACCACGGTTCTCTGTTCCTATTCCCTCTCCCCTCGCCGTGACGAGAGAGTGCCCCCAATGAGAATTGTCTCCAGAACTTTCTCTGACTCATGGCTGTATAGGCAGGGTATTAATCATTTCAAGACCAGCTTTATGATGAGTTTTTGGTCACTCTATCAGTGTTGGAGGGGAAAATGAATGTCTACTGTAAGTTGAGGCCGTTTGAAAGGAGTTCAATTCTTTCTAGCAGCAATCTACTGCACGATGCGGGACGGTGGAACACTATCCGTAGCTTTTTTTTCTTCTTTCATTCAATAACACTTTTTCCAGTGTAGGTACAGGCTTTGTTTAGGTTTTAGGGTTGGAGCTAGTCAAAGAGGAGCTAAAGTTCAAGACATCTGCAGCACTCAAGCAAGAAGTAAGAAGATATTTTAGGTTTTAAAGGGCTCATTTGCTCTCTTACCAACGGTTAAAGGAGAGGATCGATATCGCTCTCATGTCTCTCAGTTCAATATGAAGCCAGAGCCAGCAGCTGGTTAGCTTAGCTTAGCTTAGCTTAAAGAGCGGAAACACCTGGGCTCTGTTCAAAGGTAACAAAGCCTGCTTTCCACCACCTCCAGGTCTCCCTAATTAACACGTTTGATCTAATTTGTCCGATGTTTTGTCACACAGAGGCAGGTTGGCTGAGTCCCCCCTGTTTCCAGTCTCTATGCTAGCTTAGCTAACCAGCTGCTGGCTCCAGCTTCATATTGAGCGGACAGGTACCAGAGTGGCAATCTTCTCATCTAACTCGGCAAAAAAGAGAAAAGGCACATTATCAGACCATCCCTTCAAAGCTATGGATGTTTGCAGGAAACACGTGGCCCTCCTACCGGTCTGTATAATCATTTAACCACTGTGCTCATTGATCATTCAATCATTCATCATTTGTAACCTGATCAGAATTTTTGAAATCATCAACCGTTTCTGTTCATCCAACTGGAACATCATTTTTCACAAAAACCCTCTTCAAACTGCTTTCAGTTAAAATATCCAAATGAATTGAAGTCCAAGTAAGTGGCCGGCTTCATTGTTCCTGGACCTCAATCTACTCCTGCTCAAGTGCCGGCCGTTTTGGCGATTTCGTTCAGGCCCTACGTCATCCGACTGCTCCTTTACCTTTTAGGCTGCAATTTTGTCCGCCACATGCTGTTCGGCGGGCTCTTCCAGCCTCTGATTAGGCATGTTAAAAGGATTCATTTAAAAACTAGCCCGCCAGGCCTCAGGGTAGAGGGATGACATCAAGTTTCTACTAATGCAGCTTTTGGATCCAAAATGGGATTTCAGGCTCACAGTCTTGGCGCCGGACTCTCCTCTCTCATTCCAAACAGCTGTAGCCGGCTGGAGTGATACAGCATTTTAGTCTGGCAATATCTAACATGTACACACACACACACGCACACACTCACTCTGTCCTCTCCAGCAGGCCAGATGTGATGCTAGTTTCCAGCTACATCAAGCTACCATGTAGTGTTTCTGGGTTAAGTGGAGAAAATGTGGAAAAGGATTTCTTTTTGTAAGCAAGGCTTGAGCCGTTACATGCATCGTTTATATGTTTAGAAGAGAGCATGTTCGTGTCTTGGCATCGTTATATTTCATATTGCCTCACAGCCAAACGCACACAGACACGCAGGAGTCATTCGGCTCCTCAGAGGCACCATGGCAACATTGTTTGCTCAATACACAAAATCAATATGTTATATTTCAGCATTTAATGTTCTTCTTCTTAGATTGCATATTTTTAGCCGTGCTTGCGAGATCACAGCACTCTAAGGACGCCGATGTCAGATGCTTGGTTGGTGTGTGAGTGCAAGAAGCAGCATGGCCGCCATGAGCTGCTAGCATGGCTTTTAAACTCTCGCCTTGTTGCTAAGTTGCAAATGCATCTATCAGTCCCACTGAACATTAGACACGAAGCAGAAATAAAACAGCAAAGACAAACCAGGAAACCGTGGCCAGGATGCCAAAATTTACAAAACATCATTATCAAGAGCAATACAGTAGTGCGTGTAACACTAACGTTACTTACAATTTAAATATTTATAAGCTATTGGTAGGAAGGAGTGCAAGATGTCAGCTGTAAACTGTCTACATCTTTTGCTTTAGGAACAGCGTTAATGGTATGCATTGTTTTAGCTGACGCTTTCAAAGTAAACCCTGTAGCCTCCTTTTTCGTAGAAAAAAACCACAACTCCGTTTTTTTCAGTGCTATTTTTAGTCTAAACTAAAATGTACTTTTTTTTAAAACTAACAATAATCAAGTGTCTAATATTTGACTGAAACTAGTATGTATTTTAATTAGATAAGCCTGATCTAATACTAAATCAAAAAAATAACACAGCCAGTATCAGCTGAATGCAAATATATTACTCTCACTCAAAGTAAATACATAAAAACATATCATTTATTGCTTCGTACCTGTGGTGTTTATTTACTATCAGCTAACATTTCTTTGCTTTTTCTTGGTTGGGAGCCCTCATCTTCCTCATGTATGCTGCCACAAGTCTGATTGTAACAATGAGGGCTAATTAAAAGCTCATTCTGTTAGACTGCACTTTCAGTATCGTCAGTACATTTCATGGCATGACACATTTTTGTGACAAATTTAGTAAGGCACTCAGAAATAGTTTGGAAATAGCTGTTTCTTGTGCAGCACAGTATGCGATCCCAGCACGACTCCAACACACTGCAGATTTTCAAAGGACAAAAAAAGACTATACCGACCCCTCCTACCGAGCCTAAACCACACATCTTATAAATATCTAAGCATTTGATTCAGCAGATTGAGACTCTAAGAAGCAGCTTTTAGTTGTATTGGGATCTCTTGAACAGATAAACAAGAGTAATTCTGAAAAATGAATGAAAAAGAGCCTCTTCCATCATTCATCATCCATCTACGGGTAGAGGAGGGAGAAAAAGGAATGTCTCCCTTCGTTGTTTGTAGATGTGCTGGACATTTGTCAAATGGCAGAGCAATTGTAATGTGCCGAGGAGCGCAAGGAGAAATAATAAAGCATAGGAGCATGTCAATAACATTACGTTGTATTAAGCCATACGCTCTGCCACATGAATCCATCTTCTGCCACAGTCGGAGCTTTCATTTCACTCTAGGGTGGCCACACATACATTTTAATCAGCCATTTGGCTGGCCAAGCTGACAACTGCTCGACAACAGAAGCTGATAAGGGTGATGATAAATCATTGCGTTACTGGTACAAGCTTTGGGTTTGTTTCTGAGGATACCTGCCAGTTTTAGATGTTTCCCACTATTCATGCGGCTATTCCAGGAAACCGGATTACTGTTTCCTCTCTTCATAGTCCAATTTCTTCACGGGATGGCTGTGGAGAGATTTGACTACATCTTGAATGTTTGCACGTGTAAAAAAATGCATATGAACTATACTATGCAATCTTAATTCTGAACAACAATACAGAAGTTATTTTTTGGGACCAAATGTCTAGCTCACTGGAAACTGCCTTGTTGAAGCTGTGAATCCTGTAAGATTCTTTAACCTTTTCTGCAGGTCCCTCCAGGCTAACAAGAAGAGGAATACTTTGTTGTGTTGGGGGGATTGGTTCAGTTCGCTTTTCTTGCTTTGTTTGTTTAGTCTTGGTATGTTTAAGAAAGGCAATGTACGTGGTATCCCTGGCACTCTTCTCTGGAGGCTGAGCCACAGGGACGCTTGGAGCAATTTGTTTTAGAAAAGAAGGAATGGAGTCGACTCCTGCTTTATTGGGCCCTGAGACCAGCTTGTCCTCAAGTTCACTCGCGTAATATTTGGGAAGACTGCAAAACACCTAGAATGCTTGCAGCCACAACGAACTTTTAAAAGTCTTCAGCAATTCTGTACGGACCGATGTCTCTATCATCTCAAATACATGGTATTCGAACCTGAAATATTAACCATATGAATGGCACATTATGTTCATCCTGTGTGGGGGACTTGAACTGAGAGTCACGACTAAATAAACGTATTCCTCAGGGTAATAGTACTAGATGTTTTAGCCACTCTAGTGGCATCGCCACAGGGATGGCAATGTTGGTCTGTTGGTTGGTTAATCAGTTGGTCAGTCGGTCCACCACTTTGGCCTAGACTGAAATACCTCAACAACTATCAGATGGATTGCTATGAGAAGTATGCTAGCTCAAGCACATATTGCATTTATTGCACTTGTTAAAAACTTAAATGATTTCAGCCATATCAGTATCATTATATGCGCTCTGCAAAGTAGTTCAACAATTTCAACAATTTGATCATTTTGATGTAAACAGTCGAGTTTCAACATTTTGAAGATACGGTAATAAAGAACAGAAGAAGCATAAAGAACACACTATGTGGCCCTCAGCATTGTGGAAGTCACATGCCAAAACATTTCAATTAAATTTATATGTGAAGATTTTCCCTAAATTTTATCTTTTATATGGACCTACATACACAATGCCAGCACATATGTTGCAACTGGAATATTTCAGGAGGCGTGGCACTATTATTTTTCTACTGGGTTTAAGATTAGAAGGTTCTTTATCATCCCCATACAGAAGTCAGTGCGGCTGCGTAGAAGACAATATACAGTACATGACAATGCAAGCCAACAACATGAAAATGTAGTTAATTCAGTTTCCCAGCAGCTACAGCTGTGACAGTAAAAACAAGGCCCCTGTTGGGTGAAATGTAGACAATTAATGAGCTCTATCGACTCAAGAATGAACAACCGAGAATCGTGACGTCAAATCAGTGGCAGTGTTTGAGCTTGTTGACCTGACACATGGTACCTCAATGCCACAGCGAGCCGCAAGAATTGCATAAGACATCCAAACAGTCTTTTCAGCTTTTTGCGATGGAAGCATACCAAAGGAGAAGGAACTGACAATGAGAGGAAGCAGAAAGAAGGCAGAGAGGAGATGATCTTCAGAGATGGTGGGTGGGGTAGGATGCAGGAAGTAAAGGCGCATATACACACATGAACAGATTTGTGTACACACACGCGCACACACAGGAGCTTACATGACAAGTCATTATCCGGCATCACCTAGAGAAGACAGAGGAGTTCCAAGAGGGAGGAGGGAGTTAAGTCAGAAGGCATGAAGGAGAGGGGAGCAAAGGAAGACGGAGGAAGAGGAGGAGAGCAGTGGAAAGAGGTGGGGATTCGTTCTTGATCTCCCAAGTGCAAAAGACATGACAGATTGGATTTTGTCTAGTCTATATCTATGTGGTGTTAAGACGTTTTTCTGCACATCTGTAATCACTTCCCTCGTCTTCTTAGCAGAGTTGTATTTATAGATACATGCATATACATACCACCAGTGTATGGCTGCAGGCTTTATTTACATTTACATACTTTACATTTGGATAACATCTCATGTTGAAATAAAATGGCCACTTTAAGTCAGTGGGTTTACTTTTAAATACACAACCTAATTTTGTACTCGGCATCTTATTTTTTTCTTATTCTTTTCGACAGAAAAATAAATCAATTAGTATAAATAAAGACGGAAAAAACAAGAACGATATATATAAGTGTTCCTTTATGGGCTGAATAAAATATCTTGTTTTGTCAGCTAAATAAACCATTTAAAGCCCAATGCATTATGTGGAAATTCATTACAAAGCTGAAAACAGGGCCGCATTTCATTGCTCATGAAAAGCTGACATTTTGGAGGTGCATGGTTTTCACAGGCCAGCGATG
Organism: Gadopsis marmoratus; assembly: GCA_036023855.1. Classification (NCBI taxonomy): domain Eukaryota; kingdom Metazoa; phylum Chordata; class Actinopteri; order Centrarchiformes; family Percichthyidae; genus Gadopsis; species Gadopsis marmoratus. Next base: position 3,687 of record JAVQJF010014622.1, on the reverse strand, counting down.
TGATGTTTATGAGTTTAGGTAGAGTGGGGGTAGAATTAGGTGTTTTCTCATGATATGCATGCATATCCATATGAGTGTAATGTGAGTGTAAACTGTGTCTGGCAGTAAGTCTATGTGCAGGAAAGTAGAACAACTGTGATTCCTATACTATAGAATGAGATGCCATCTCTCAGAGAAGACAGACAAAACTCAGAAGCATCGCACAAAGATAAAACTAGTGTTTAAAGTGTTCAAATTAACAAGCATTGGGGCTGTACAGCAGGCTTAGCCTTGTTTGTTGCTAAGAGAATGATTTTTGTGAATTGGAGGATTCATAAATCAAGTAGTTGTTCATTAGGCAGTTACTTGAATGTTTAAATCTATTTGGTATGGAAGGAAAAGAAAGTTTTTTGTGCATCTGGACCTGAGATCGTTTTGGAACGATCCCCCCCGCCCCCCACTATGAGTTTTTGTGGTGGTTTATCGGTGCACTGTTAGTGCACCGATAAACGGTGCAAACGGTGCAAATAAAAAATGCAAATCTAAACAAAATAAAGAAAAAAATTTAAGTGAAAATGAAGAAGAAAACTCACAAGGGGTAAAAATAAATGTATATATAAATGAATAGGTATGGAAATAACAGGCCAACTTTATATAGTTAGATTTTTGATTTTTTTGTTTCCCTAAAAGATACTTTATGGTAACTTTTAAAATGGCTACATACTGTATGCACACAGACATTTTCTCCGTCTGTGGCCATGTGGTGGCAGGTACCAGTGTGTGGATGAATCCTGATAGATCCCCATTACCCTGGGTGTGACCCCTCGCAGCTCAGTTCATTAAGCCAGCCACCCTAGTGTTCGGGACTCAAGTCCAGATTTAATCACAACTTCCATTCTCTTGCCAATCACAATTAGATCCTGATAAGCCTCTCCAGGATGGGACCCGAGGGCCTCCACACACAGACAAAGGTTAATTTGCGAGCAGCAAGGGCCTGGCTACAAGGCCAAAGGTCACCTGATTGAATACATGGTGTGTAAAATGGTGGTGGTGGTGCGGCTTGGCAGCAATTACAAAGCCCATCAGTATTCATGCGTTTCATTCATGGCTAATGGGTACATTACCTTCAGAGAGGTGTGCTGATAGGATGTGGCCCTTAATGGGAAATAGCTTGTGGGTAGTCTTTAGGTAGCTGAAATTTAAAAGTAATCTCTTCACCATCGTCTTAAAGTCCCTTCACGCATGCGGTTGCATCTGTGAGCTGCTCAGCACCGACGCAGTTGGTTCCTCTGGTGGCTTCTGAGCAATTCCACTGAAACTGTCGAGGGTTAGGGAACTTGGGTCTGTAAAACCTTAAAGAGCCCACGTCTCTTCTGAGATAAATGTGAGAATTTCAAAATGGTACACTCATAGCCAATGTGGTTAAAGTCAGTTGAAGTAAAGTTGTTATTTAAATGGGTTCAGATTGTTTGATGTCTTTCTCATCTTCCACCTGTTCACCGAAGTGAGACTATGTAACTTTTGAAAGTTAAAATAACAAAATCCTGCTCCCAGAAAAGAAATAGCTAACTAGCTTGTTGTAAATGTTCACTAACTAGCTTGCCACTAGAGTTTTGTGTTTTTGTGGCATTACTAAGTGAGTTGATAATCTTCATGACTCTACACATTTCACAGAGAAACATTTCAATGGCTTTATCACAAAGGTAAATGGGAAACAAGCTCAAGAGAATCTTGGGAAATCAAATGTACGGAAATTGTGTGTGGAATTATCCTGTAAATGCCAAAGTTGCATAGTCTGGCTTTAAGCGGATAGGCTGTGTCTAAATTGTCGTATTATATATTAAAAACTAGAATAGAAAGAATGATTTAGCCATTTAAGGTTTTGCTCTAGATAAACACATTCACAACTGCAGTACATGTACATGCGCTTGTGTCAGTGGTTCCAGTGAGACCCACTCTGTGCCGTACCCTGCCAATTGAGCTACAAAGGATTATGAGAAATAACACAGCTGACACCACTGAACATGTGACAGAATACAAATTTAACAGAAGAGACAGACTACTTTATTTTGCCCTGTTTATGATTTCATCTCTCTGACCTCGCATTCTGTGGTGCAATGTCGCTTCCAGGCCAGCTGGCAGCGGGGACATGTGAGATTGTGACGCTGGACAGGGACAGCAGCCAACCACGGCGGACCATCGCCAGGCAGACGGCCCGCTGCGCCTGTAAGAAGGGCCAGATCGCTGGAACTACAAGAGCCAGACCCGCCTGTGTGGACGGTAAGCAGAGGAGGGACCGGGGGGGGGGGGCTAGTGGAGGGGTGAAAACCACTCAGACGAGCACGTTCTTCCTGAGGCATGTCTGACTTTTGCATTGAATCATGTTGGTGTTGAAGCACATGAAGAAAACCAAGTGTAAAATTCTGCCATATCAAAGTGTTGAATCATGTCATCAGTCACAGGGCGGTTAGGGTTTGGCGGTTTTTAAACAGGGGCTTAAGGTGGATACAACTACAATGTGGAGCAAAGTGGATCACAGGCCTGTCTTTGTGATCTCAGTAAAGGCTGCGACAAATCAATTTACAGCTGAATCATTTTTTAAAAAGTGGCTGGAGGGGGATTTCCAAATCCACCACCAACAGATGGGCTTATATTTCACAGAATACTGACACTATTTGTGGAATAGTGTTTGTTTCAGCACAGTTTGAGTTGCTTTTGTATGATTATTATCATTGTTAGAGCTGAATTCATCTGACAGAAGAGTAAATGCTACTAATTTTAACAGTTTCACTGCTTCAGTCTTTTCAAATGTGAATATGTGCTTGTTTTCTGAGCCTTCTATGATATTAAATTCCACATATTTGGGATTTGGATACTGTTAGTAAGGCAAAAAAAGCTATTTGAAGTCGCCATGTTGGGCTCTAGGAAATTGTGACGGACATTGTTCACTATTTTCATAAAAAAATAAAGCCAAATTCATAATGAAATTATATTTAATTTACACACATTTTAACCATCTCTTAATAGATCTTTTGATCTAGTAGTACAAATACAATAGAAAGTATATTATGTGAGTAAATGTACTGTTTGTATTTCAGAGTAAAAATTGCTTGTTAACTTATACATATTTGTAGCTGTGTGTGTATGTGTGTGTGCGTGTGTGTGTGTGTGTGTGTGTGTGTGTGCATGATTAGCTAGCTAATAGTATTTTAGCTATCATCCATTTCATGCTTGCTGGCTATGGAACGGTAGCGATTTTGGTTCCTTGGGTTTATCCTGAAGAAAGCTCTTCTCTTCACCCAGGGAAGTATACTGCCTGGAAGGAGGCACTGCCTTTAAAGCTAAAGTCATATATTACATGCCATGTATGATGACTTAAAGTCATGCTAACAAACACTCTACAATGGCTTTAAATCACTGCTGCTTGTTCATACATTTAGATTAGATTAGATTAGATTCAAATTTATTGTCATTACACATATACACATGTACAACGTAACAAAATGTAGTTTGGCATCTTACCAGAAGTGCAATATACAGCAAGTGCAAAAATTACAGTGTGTATCTATCTATATGAAAATGTACAATGTGTAAAAGATAGATCTATATAAGCTATATACTATATATATACATACATATGCAGAAACAATAAATGTGTAAGATGTATTCTAAACATGAGGTACAAATGGGACTTATAGACAAAGTACA
>JAVQJF010014607.1:0-14200 GCA_036023855.1 Gadopsis marmoratus | reverse complement strand
ATTCAATTCAATTCAATTCAATTTTATTTCTATAGCGCTATATCATAACAAAGTTATCTCATAGCACTTGTTAATATAGAGCAAGTCCAAGCCAACTCTATACACAGCAAGACAGAGAGAGAGAATATCTCTTCTCCTCAAACTCAGTTTCATGCAGAAAAATTAATCCCTCTGTAACTGGGATGGATTTCTCTGCTCTGAAGATGGTTGGAATCCAGGCTGGCCACAGCAACAGGCCTACCAGGCACAAGCCCACGGGTCCACGGGGTCAGAGGGCCCCTGGGCCGGAGCCTGTGATTGAAGTGACTGTGAAAGTCAGTTAAATCACTGCAAAGAGGTGCAAAGTGAACACAAATAGGTGCAAACATCACCACATAAAGATGCAAAACTCTGCAGTCTGCGTATTCTGTGGGGGGGGGGGGCTTGTACTAAACTGTACATGTGTTTCCAAGTAATACAATAAGCACAACAGGGGGAGCGTGTAGTACTGTGGGATGGCTAAAGACTGCGTCAGTATCACTCTGTCTATATATAATATTCTGCCTTCTCCTCTGGTTCTATTTTCAGCCTTCGGTCCGATGTTGTTGTTGTTGTTGTTGTCATCACACAAAACAACAGAGTCAGCACAGACGCGTCAGTCTCTGCTCCCAGGACTCACCGAGACCGGACCAGCCAGAGCACGAGGACGTAATTATAACATCTGTAATCTGATGAGCACGATGATGCTTTTCATTAAAGACATTTGTAGCACGGGTGGTCCATCAGAGCCATGATGATCATAGCAAAGCTTTATTCACACACACACTCTACAGGTGGGATATTCTTGTGGTCATATAATTATAAGTTGTACCATAATTGTAACTGTTCCTGTTGTGTAATTGCAGTTGTAGTAAGACGGAGCTGGCTGGTTGACTCTAACAGGTATTGCAGCACCTATCATTTAATTTTATTATCAATAATACTTTGGATTGCTGATTATTGTTGTGTGCCGTGAGTGTCTACACTTGAGTAAATCGGTGCGGTTTTCTTTCCTCGGCTTCCTGCCAGTGTCTTGGTGAGACTTTCCCCCTTTTGGGAATCGTCTTAAAATTGAGGTATTCCGTCCTCCCGCCAATTTCAGCGTTACAAACAAAGAGAGACCTGCTGCGATGAGCCCTGTTGAGTCTTTGCCATCTGTATACACACAGTGATCCTAATGTCATTTACTCAACACTGAAAATGAATCTAAAGCCAGTATGAGAAAAAGCAGAAAAGGGTTTAAGAATAGAGGGTCGTATGCTGTACAGACTGTAAAGCTCTTTGAGGCAAATTTGTGATTTGTGAAATTGGGCTGTATAAATAAGGCTGACTTGATTTTACTTGACAAGCGTAGAACCAGTATGCTAGTTTACGTCATATTTCATAAGGAATCCGTGGACTTTGGTTATCTCTTGAGATGATAAATGGTGAAAAGAAAATCAGCGTTACGTCGATAATGCAGCATGTGAACGGGTCAAAGTTATCAATACAGAGGGGGAGATGTGCCAAAATGTGGGTCAGCATTCTAATGGAAACCCAGTATTTATAGTAAACGATGTGTTGGCCTATCGTGTGTAGGGTTCGCACATCCTAAAAACTCTACAGAAGGCAAAGTAAAGATCTGCACACTGTGCTGATAATTTAATTTAATGGAGCGACGTCACAAAGCAGAAAAAGTGATACAAAGACACATTCATCACCAACGAGAATAAATCAGACAGTGTTATGTCACATATATATATATATATATATATATTTTATATTTTATATTTTTATTTTTTTATATATATATTTTGCCTTATGGTTATGATGTGATCCAAACTTTGCTGTTATATTAAATTAGGGTTAGTGTGCAGATGTCTGACTTTGACCCCTCATTAGGCCCTGCAGTGGGCATCATAAATCTACTGGGCCGTCTGACAGGTGACACATCCTCCAACCCTGACCTTGAACCTGTCCTTGATACTCGCCAGCTTGACCCTGTATATTGCACCTGCTCAGGTTAAGCTACAGTGGCTGGCCCCACCGACTCGATTGTACTCTAGCCGCCATCTTTGTTTATCTAGTCTCAGAAACAAACAGCCACAAATGAGAAACACGTCTGGTACCAGAAACATTTCCTGCATGAATCGTGTCCCTTGACCTGTCTGACCAAACAGCACCAATGGACTTTGAGTGTGTCCTGAACCCAAACTGTGGGTGTTTGGTTGAGTTCAGCCCGCAACGCTGAACTGCCACCTTTACCTGCACAGAGCAGGTTAACATCACTTGCTAACAACGTGTCAAGCTAACTAGCATGTCGCCATCAGTGGCACTAAGGTCCCGCCTTGGACGGGACAGATATCCAATCACAGTTTAGCATAACGTGGTGGCCACTCCTTGGACACGCCCCTGACCCACAGGCATCACCCTTTGTCTCGTCAACCGTCCCACCTCTGCTTCAACAAATAATCCGGATTTTCCTAAAGTTAATAGTTTCACTGTCCTGCTATCACATATAAAAACACAAGTACAGCTCTTTACACCCGCTGTCAGGTAGGACTTTACTGTTAAAAACCGAAATTTGGTCATCGTTTGGTACATTCTATTTCATCCTGCAGAATTGTCAGCTTGTTGGGAATTAACCGATAGGGAACTTGATAGTCAGCATGCTGGCAGCCAATTTGGCTGAGAAGAGTGCGAGTGAAGAAACACCACAGCGATGAGCACTTGCCACCAAAGAAGAACAAAATAAATTGAAAAGTGGTATCCCGCAGATTACCACTTTCATTTCCTAGTGCTATTTATTTTTAGTGTTTCTCCCTCTCCTCATTGCCATTTCCTGCACTCAGTCTAAATCGAAGTCACTCTCCGGCCCCCCCTTGTCTCCACGCAGTGCCACTGCTGCTCCTCCTGCCGCCAGTGCTTCATTCTACACTTCTACACTGGAAGAACTAGGGCAGGCAGCTCCTTAATTACTTCATTAATTTTAATCTGATCCAATTAAAAACATTTTCTCAAGCTCTCCCTGCTCTTCGTTCGAGTAGGTTGGAAGTTCCCTCGGACGCCAACTGCCACCCCGGGAGACCTTGCGTGTCCTCTGGTGCGTTAGAGAATGATCCAAAAAAATAGAAATGGACATAAAAATCGCTGCCGTCCCTCCAGTACTTAATCAATTATTTTTCTCCCCTGGCAAAACAAAGAGCCCCTTTTCCTAGTTATTCTGTAATTATTCAGCCCGCACCAATTTTGTGCCTTGACAGCACTTAAGTAGCTTGTGAGTTTAACCCCTCTACACCCCCCCAACAGCCACCACCAGCAGCCAGGCGAGTCGGTGCTGTTTCATGGCTCTGCCTTTTGTCAGAACATGTGGTGGGGGGGGGGGACTATGCTGCGTGGGCAAAATATTTTAGGACTATCAGCAGGAGATGGCTTGAAATTGTGTGACTTGGGGGCACCGTGCGCCGTCACACTGCTAAATTGCTGAGTTATTTGCAGCCATTTTCTAATCAGCCTTAAATTTATTGGTTATACAGGGTAATTATTAGCCTTGACAGTTATTTTTGCATCCATCAGCTTGGCCTTTTGGCGAACGCTTTCAGCATATTGATGCTGGAATGATGTGTTAGTGTATAAAACAGGGTTAGACGGTGTTAAGTGGGTTTGTGTGTGTGATGGTTGTTGGGGGGGTGCATGACTCGAATGAGCGAGACAAACTCTCTGCTGTGGTGACGGAGTTTTGTTGCAACTAAAGGCACCTTTAGACTGTGTGAGAACAATAATTATGTTGCTTTACCGCATGAGACGGGTCTAATAAAATAAAGGCAGCAATCTGTGTCAGACTGCACGACATCAAGCCGAGGCTGTGAGGTATGTGCGATGAATGTGTGGTGAGTCATAGTGCCACGATGAAAATAGAACAAGGTATAATTAGAGAGGAGTCAAGTTAAGTCAATTAATATAGCTCAATACCACAAATTAGCCTAAAATACAAAAAGGGGGCTTTACAATCCGTACAGCATCCTACACCCTCTGTCCGTAGACCCTCGATTCAAATAAAATAAATCCGTTCGTCGGGGAAGAAAGTGAAAGAAACACGAGGAAGAGGGATCCCTCTTCTAGGACGCACAGACAGGAAGTACACATTTGTGCAGGATAGGTTGTAAACATAGCAAGAACAGATCTGGGAGGTTAAGCAACTTCCAGGTGTTTTGAAGATGCAGCGCCGCAAGGTTCTCTTCTTTGAATGCCATAAAAACATCTTTTTTGGGTTTACTTCCATCATCCTCCGCCATGAGGAGCGCCGAGCCAAACGTTGATTTATCACCACGCTTCCCACCCGCTGTGTGACTGTCTGCAGCCTGAAGCCACAGGAGTACTGTATTAACTAGGAACAGTTAGTCCTTCCTCCTCCCCCACTGACTTAACATGTACTTTAAAATGCCACTGAAAAAGCTCGTTGTGCTTCGTGGACACCCCTGCTTTTTGGCGCCAACGTTATCTTGTGAATGAAGCTGATCTGTGACGACGATATTGGAGGTTAGGAGCTGTGTAGAAGTAGGTGCAGCATTGTGACATGTAGCATTTAAAGTCTATATAGGCAATTAGTCATTCGAAAGCAAAGCAGTACAGTTTCCATCTCACAAATGCAGCTCACTCGCTCTTTTAATGCTGCACTTATTCACCTGCAAGACTGTAAACCCACTAATCACAATGTGTTGAGAGATTTTTAACAGATGAAGACGTATGACTAGAGGCAGAGCTTTAGAAAGAGACGGCAATCATCACTGCAATAACCTCTGGAAGTGGAGAACAACAACGCGATCAACAGGAGGGAGCCGAACTCGGGACGCAGACTCAGCGAGATGATGGATCTTCTGCGTTGGCAAAGCTGCTTCACCAGCACACGTAGTGACTGACACCTGTATCACTCGCACAACGTCTGCACACACAAATGTGATCTGGTCACTTGCAAATAGTCCGTCTTAAAGATCTGATTTGAGGAACGGATCTGATTTTCCTGCAGACTGAACAAAGACCTAGAGCCAGACGGGCACGGCCGTAGTCGTGTCCACAAAAACTACAAACCTAGAGTCTTAGGGAGCGTTGGTTTTAGGTCTTTAACAGCTGGCACTCAGAACAAAAGACTGTATCACAGGGTGTACTGACATCAACGCTGGACACCCTGCGCTGCTGCAACATGCTGCCAGCATGGCTTACCCTCGTGCTATCAGCCTAAACAGTGCATCAACTCCAACATCCCTTCGTACGGTACAGCGTGAGGCAAGATATGTTACACCTGAACAAAGGATTGACAGAAAGGCACAAACAAACACACACTAAGCCTCCTGATCACTCAGTAATTGGAATCCGTGTACCAATCAGGCAACCGCCAACTGCTTCAGTGGAGCTACAAACTCTCCTCTACCACTTCCATCACCAGCTCCAGGTGTCAGCGGTTACTCTTGTATCCCTCACTACACTGGTGAACGCTCTCTGGGTCCGATGGTATTAATACGAAAGCAAATTAAGCCATATAACACACACGAAATATGTTCCATGGTGCACTTTACATCAAACAGTATAATGACCTATATATTTTAGTGCCACTGTAGTGACGTCAGATGCTGCTCAGTCCAGCAGCTGATCTCTTCCCATTAAATAAAGCTATAGATTAAAACAATATAATAAAATCAAGCACTGTTACAATGAGCCACCCAAACGGCAACATAAAAAACTAATGATGTCAAATCACAGTTTACAAAATTCACACTGTCCTGTAGAAAAGAGAGAATAGATGGAAAAGATAGAGGTCGAGAGTCTAGAGCACCTCCCCAAACCTGCGTGTTGCTATGGAGATTTTTTTCTATACATTTCTGATGCCAGAAGACGTAGCTGATAATAAAGGCAACCGTCTCCTGTTCAGTAACACAGGTCATATTTTGTGATCAAGCAAAGTAATTTCCGCTTCAGACTTTCAGCTCGCCGTCATTTTCACTCACAATCAAGTAAAAACAAAACACAGAACGTAGACACACTTACTTCTGCTATTAAAGGAGGACTTCACCGATTTAGCTGCTAAAACACTGTCGGACACAAGGGATCACAGTCCCTTCAGAACGTCTCTTTTATTCAAAACATTCTTCTTTTTTTTCGAAAACCTGGCCTACATTGCCCACAATGCAATTTGACGGTTTGGTTGGCAATTTTGGAGAAGCAGCTAATTCTAGCCTGCTGCAGAGATGAGCTCCACACCAACGGATAGTTTCCATCTCCACACGCTGACTCCGCTTTTCCCAAAACATGTAAGATCAGCATACGTCCCCTTTATAATACAATACAATCATTTCATTTTTCGCATTTACTAGACAAAGACAAACCTTCCTACCATCGTCGCTCTACATCAGAAAGTGAAGGATGTAAAGACAAATCCTTTGAGGAATATACACTTAAATAACTTGTTGCCAGCTGAAACATCACCACCCTGCAGTGATTATCCAATGGGAGGCTCTTGCCTATTTGCTTAGTTAAATGCAGGTGGTGACTTTGTTTTTGGCCAGGCAGTGTATTTAGGATGATCCACCCTATGAACGGGTGAAACACAACACTTAACTATAAATCTCTTCCTACACCTGAGGCAACTGTGGCAGGTCGGCCGTACACTCACCCGCAACAGTATAAATCCACCTTACGGCCCTGATGTGGATCCCAACCAGCCCTCCTGCTCCGGTGACAACCTCCCCTTAATGATACCAGGTACTTAGCATGAATTAGTGCCATCAGGAATGCTCAGGTCATTATTCCGCCACATAAGTTTTATGAAGTGAGTGAGTAAACCACCCCTTATATAACAGAGAGCAACTAAACATAGCTTAACAGAGGCACTAAATTATGGAGACAAGCGAGCACTCCTTCCAAACGGGCTGGTATTATAAAAAGACCCAGCAACAAATGAGTTGGAGCGAGGAGGAAAGACGATGATCCGGTTGAATAATAGTGTCCTATTTAGATGAGGACAAAAGGAGGAGAGAAGCAGCAGGGATCAAATATAACCAAGAAACTACAAAACCGACCGTGCGCATCACCTGCAATATGTTCTTAGATACTTTACTGAAGACATCATTAGCATTTAGGAGCAGTTTAAGAAGACTAAATTCTCTTTGATGGACTTGAGTACAATTTAGTCAACTAAAATAAGGTTTTACTTTCTTGCAGACAGTTAGATGAAAACACTGATACCACTGTCATGCCAGCATAGTAAATGTGAAGCTACAGTCATTTAGCATGTTAGCATAGTGAAGTCTGACGACAATTAGCCTCTGGGGGCAACAGCCAATGTTTCAATGCTGGACAACGTGGGTTGGTTGTTGTTTACAGTGTGATTAGTTTTGTCTGATGACGTTTCGAATGCAGGTACATTTAAAATAAGCTAATCCTCAAGGTTCAGAGATTGATAACAAGCTAAATCTTTGTCACACGATAGCCGATGGTTTCAGAGATTGCAGGTTTGGCCAACGCGTTCCGCCTCTTTGACTGTTTACCTGCGTGCATCCAAAGCCTGCTCACGTGTGATTGGCCAATACGTCTCGGACTGCAAACGGATGCCGATGCCAAAAAAACAACGGTCCCTTGCCAACATGTCTGAGATTAGTTGCGGATGAATGAGACAATAACTTTGGTAGAAAAAGAAGTCACAACTTGTACTGACCTGATTAGCACCAGCTAGCAGACCTTAACATCTGCAAAGCGAATCTCAGCTCATTGAACAAGTAGACATTTTTAGACCTTTTTTAATAACTTTTTGTAAATACGGTGTATTTATTCAGAACAAACCATTTTTATTAACATGTTAAATATTTCACAAGTGCTCTTGGGGAAAATATAGATTACTATATTTTACTTTGAGGCAATGAGCTCATGTTTCTCTCAAGCATAACATTCATAACTGTGAAGTATGAAAATTAAAATGTTGCATTCATCTTTGTGGCATTTAGCTGATGCTGGGGGCTTATAATAAGATTATAGTAAAATGTGTAAACACTCATGAATCACTATAATTGCAGATGCTTTTAGAATGAAGTGCTGCAGATAACAATGCAAATGCTGCTGAGGAACGATGGGACACAACGTGATTTGTTATATTCCAAGTTTGAGATAAAAGGGCCAAAAAACAGACAAGTGTCAGTCAGACGAACTGGAACTGCATTAGCACCAACAGACGGGAGCAGAGGGCAGAACAACACCCAGGACAGAACAGACTTTAAGGGACTGTCCTCGCTCTTATCGCTGGAGTCCATGTGGGCAGGAAGCAAACACTGAAATCCCAGACTCTCAATAAAGCAGACAAACCCAAACTGCCTCCTCAGATACACACACAAATGCCAAATTGAGAAACTGCTGCTCTTAAAAATTGTCTTAGAAGTGGGTTTACTTTTTGTAATGGTTGCTGGACATTTTTCTCTCCACTATGAAACAAGAAAACCCCAAAGGAACCGGTGAAAGATATATATATATATATATATATATATATATATCTGTCTATCTGAATCATGAGAAATGTAGAAATGTACACCGTGTTTACAGATATCCTTTTTCCATTCTCGAGCAAATGTACCTGAATGAAGCGTAGGATGAACCGAATAGATAAATTAATACATTCATTTATTTATCCAATGGAACTGACATTTTGAGATTGTAAACACGGGAATCATGATGTCTTACAGGTTTAGCTCGCAAGAGCAAGCAAACAGGGCCCATAAAGAAAGAGAGGAAAGGTTCGGTGTAAACTGCAGTTATTTTTACCCTTAACCATTAGCAGCCGCATTTCCCCGAGATTCAGCTGCTCAGACAAGCTTGACGTTCAACACTTACAGAGTTGACTAGCAACACATTTTTCACAGCAGCCGCGGGGAGCAGGACAGAGTTCTGCACATAATGCAGACACTCGCTAAGCACTTTGCTTGGTTCCCTCGTTTACCAGCTACAGTGAGCTGCGACAGCGAGGGAGTCTCTCGCTTCCCTTCCCAGCCCCGACGTTCCCGGGCCTGTTCGGGGATTTAAACTGGCAGCCATCCGTTAACAAGCCCAGCTTCCTCACAATTATCCCCAAAAGCGCACGGCGATGCGCAAAGCCAGCAGCAGCTGGAGCCACCTGTTTCACTTCTGGAGCCGCTCGTTTTGTTTCCTCTCCCACGAGCGACGACGGAAAGTTTAAGCAAAGGAAGTCTTGTTTTGTGCGCCGAGTGAGAGCTCCCAGTGCTTCTGCCCTTGCATTTCCGTCACGTTCCATTTCCCATTTCATTCAATCACTGTGTCAACCCACCAGTCAATCAGCTGGCTCCGCTCCTCGCCAATAACAAGCAATAAAAACGTCAGAGTCGCTGTAGTTCAGGGATTCCTGCGTTCCTCCACAAACCGCTGCTGTGACATTTTTAATGATATTCATGCAGTTATTGGGGGAAATGATTAAATAAAACGCAGACGAGGAAGTGTGTGGGAGAGGGATTACGTGTTTCAAATTGTCCTCGGTGCAACGTAATAAGTGTATCCGACACCTTGAGGAGGAAACTGATTGCTTCAGTTCATGTGGGTAATATTTTCCATGTCGACGACGGCGCGGGGAAATAATTACAAAAAACTATCTTCTTCCACACCCAATTGCTTCCCCCGTGTTGCCCTTGCAGAGCGAGTGTGTGTGTGTCAGCGTGGATATACGTTAGACAGCAAAGTGAGGAAGGGACGAAAGAGAATTTGCTCTTCTTCCTCATTGTTTGGGGTCCCACTGATCCTATTGAACTCAGTTATTTGTTTGGTTTTCTTCTCATCTTTCAATTCAATTTGATTTTATGTAGTGCCATACCATAATAGCATAACATCTTTCAAAACCAAATATGTAGAAAACATTACTTGACGATGCAGAAGTGACCACAAAGCATCTGCTAAAGCACCAAAGGAAATATTGTATTATTTCTTTATAAAAATAATATATTTATTTTAAATGCAAGAACAATATATATATATATATTATATTAGTTATACTTTGTCAGGAAGTCATTCACAGGCTTAGTGCTCTGTATGTTCTCCTACAGAATGATGCTACTCTCACCCCAGTGTGCTATTTCTTTTTAAGTGATCAATTAAATTAACCAGGAGGTCCCTTCTTTTGTGAGCTGGCCAAGACAGCACACCACTGCAAAGTTACAGAAATGATCAAATTGAGCGCATAAAAACAGATCAGCCAACCTGTTGTCATCACGCTGTCACCAGGTCATCTGCCACTTTGGAAAAGCAATAAAAAGTATAATAATGTAACATACCATTATGGCCAATTTTTGTATTTAGTTCTGCTTTATTGCGCCCTTTCTATTAAAGTCATCAATCATAAAGGGCCCGGTTCCTTTTGAAGGTTAGCTGCATGCACTCGGGCACCCTGCACTTTCTTGTCATTCCTAGTTAACTGTGTAAGTTATGTGTGTGTGTGTGTTTGTGTTGGCAGCCGCTGTGCCACACAGAAACTAGGTGGACATTCACATGCAGGAAGTTAAGTACCTTCTTAGGCGCAGCCTAACCTCATCAGCAGCTCAATCAATATCATTATTGATCAGTATTATTAAGCCTTCACAGTTACGCTCTAGCAGGAAACAGGCACACAAACTGAATCCACAGCAAGAGGTAATAGTGCAAACACAAAATGTGCTTCAGAAAGTGTATAGTCTATCATCAGTGGGGACAGGCATGACATTCTATTATGGTAATCTATAGTTTCAACTTAATTAAAAGTCAGCAAAAAGTAAAATCTTGCTGATAGCAGGATTTCATTTTGTTTTGTAGGTGATGGTCACAAACATGCTGTCTGCTGAGGACGTATCTGCCTGTGACTGCGCGTCGGTCAGGGACGACAGCAAGAAACATGCGAACGCACCAGGAAAGGACGAGTGGGCCCTCCGCCGTGTCCACACACAGGAAGAAGGCGGAGTTTTGCATGTGTCGTTGTGCGACGCTTAAGTAGCGCAAGCTGGTTGGTTAATTGTTCGGCTGATGCAGGTAGAGGAGGAGGAGGAGGGGGAAGAGGAGGAGGGGGCACTTGATTCATGACAGGGACCCACGAGTTTGAAGGGTGTCGACAGATAAGACTGCAAGGGTAATTAACAGAAAGAGAGAGGGATGATGAGAGAAAAGGGGAGAGACGACAGAGAAGGGGGGGCGGGGGTGGATGCCAAGCAGAATAAAATGTCATAAAACTGTCCTATAATGACTTCAGAAAGAAAAGGGGAGAAAAAAAAAATGTTGAGCTGGTGTGGAAGGAGGGAGATAAAGAGAGGAAGTGAATGAGAGCAAGAGCAGGGGCGAGGGCAATGATTGAGGGCGTAGTTCCATTTTATTACACAATGGTGCTTCAGCCCACAGGATGCCAACTGGGCAGAAGTGGCTCTGAATCCACGGACAATTAACTTTTACAGAAAAAAATTAAATAAAAAAAATACAAGCTTTGATTCTTCTCAAGGTCGACAAATGTCAAGTGGAACATTCCCGTAGCAGCAGCAGCAGCAGCAGCCAGCCAGCTCGGTTTGCGTGATCTGGCTTGATTATGATCACATCGAATATTATCCCAAACTAGCTGACGTGCACCAAACAGCGCAGGGCAGCGCAGACTTGAGTTGTGCCTCCAGCCCTACAGACCTAACAGCCAACCAACAAGAGGTAAGGGCAGTCTGCATGTTGCCTGTGAGGCCAAACCTGGGGCAGCCTGGGGGTCCTGCTCATCTAGCTCAACGGCTGTGAGCACAAGTGGTTTTTGAAAACACCAGAACCAAACGCCTCCGAAGGAGTCACAGCAGCCTTTCCAAATGATGAGATAAGATGAGCAGGCGACCGGGAGATGGCACAGAGAAGCGACAGCCCAAACTAACGGACGGCCTCGAGCATCGAAAGCAAGTGAAGAGAACTGAAAGTGGCCTCTTCTCTCTTTTGATGCACCTTGTCATCTGTCCACAGGGGGCATTCGTCAACTAACCAGCCGAGCGTCTGCTGTCCTTTTGGGTTGTGTTCTGATCTTTGACCCAGAATCTTAGTTCACAGAGACCCATGGGATGCGCTGAGTGTGGCGTCTGACCCTGAATACAAAGGAGGGGGCCGCACGTTCCTCAGCCAAGGTCAAGAGAGCGGCAGTATGTGTCTGTTGGCGAGTCTTTAGTCTCATCGCCCTGTAGGCTGACTGACCCGGGGCCTTTCATTTCAATACCTCATTCTCACTATATGAGTGTTCACATAACCTGGAACCTTTCATTACTGTAGGCTTTCCCTTTATCACTTTAAATTCTTTGTTTTCCCCTTTTCTCTCTCCACAGGGATGCACGGCTTTGGCCTGAAACCCTTCATTACCACAGGCGCTCTCTCTCCCTCCTTCGTTTCTCAATCTCTTTTCCCCTTTCATCCTTTTCCAGTGAGAATTCGACCTAATCTCTGTTTCATTCACGCCTTCCATTGCGGCATCTAATCAATCAATTCCTCTTCTTTCTCTTCTTCTAACCAATCAGCTTTTTGTTCCTTTCCCACCGTGCCCCCCATGGGAGCCAATCTTCTGCTCAGAGGTTTGAGGATGT
Source organism: Gadopsis marmoratus (assembly GCA_036023855.1). Taxonomy (NCBI): domain Eukaryota; kingdom Metazoa; phylum Chordata; class Actinopteri; order Centrarchiformes; family Percichthyidae; genus Gadopsis; species Gadopsis marmoratus. Next base: position 1,601 of record JAVQJF010014607.1, on the reverse strand, counting down.
CTGAGATGCAGCAGCCAGGTCTTCTTCGAAAAAGCAAGCTCACAGACACAGCTGATCGTACATTATGATCTGAAAAGACCTTTGTTTATCAGAGAGAGAAAGAGCAAATCTGCTCCCTTGGTCCTCGTCAGCTGGTAACTTTGTCTGGACTTTGCTGCGCACCTGAAAAACACTCCGTTCAGAGGGGCAGTGAATCTGGCATGTGCTTGAGATGTAAGGCAGCGGTCGTTTCAGACAGCCACCTGAGAGCCGGCTTTTAAATGCTTCAAGCGCTTTGGATGAATGACAGCGGAGTGGTATGTTTGTTTGTTAGACCATCTGATGGGTGGAAGGATTCATGTCCAGAGCTGTCATGCAAGTTTGCCTCAGCTGGCTGATGAAGTGATCAATCATTTGCAAATAATCACTGACAGAGTGGAGAATCTCTCCCAAACTGTGATGCATCCTTTGAAAGTTAGAAAATGACAGACGACAAAAAGAGTCTTTGTTCTGAAAACACATGAACACTCTTCATTTCTTTTAATGTACTTTGTTTGGTATAAATAAATAAGAAGAAGAAGACAGATAATGTAGCGAGACTCAAAAACTTGTCTCGCTAGCTGGCTTTTATCAAGCCAGCTAGCTTGAACCACTTGGACTTACCTGTTTCCTTGTTGGTCAGCTGAGTTGCACAGCGGTGGAAATTCACGACGGGAAATGAACGCAACGCAATTTTGGATGGTTTTTGTTGGTTTTAGAGTTTTGGTGTTTTAGTTTTGGTTTTTGTTGGTTTTAGAGTTTTGGTGATTTTAGTTTTGTTGGTTTTAGAGTTTTGGTGGAAGTTTTAGTTTGAACACACACACACATTTGCCACCTACCTCAGGCAGCCGGGGTTTGATCCCACGTCTCAACGTCACCAGGCAGCGTCCTTCCATACTGGACCATCAGCACCGGCTAACACCAAGAAGCAGAGACAGAAAGCAGATCATACTGAAGGAGGAACCTGCAGAACCGTCATTTCCAACAGTCCTGCAAATGTCTTCTTTGTGTCCTCTGTAGACTAGTGGTCAGGGTTCCTGGTTTACACCTGAATGAGCAGGGTTCGATTCCTGGGTGAGGTTGTGTCATTTTATCTACATGATTGTGATATGATGTGTCATTTAAAAACCAAACAGTTGACAGAGGTATTCAGTGGACTTTCCAATACTTTCCTGTGTATTTTTCATGGCTTTAGAGTCTTTGTTCTAAAAACACTTGAACACTTATCATAGATAAAAACAGTATTGTTTTTACCATATCCACGACCTTGTTCTTGTCTACGGTGTTGATATTGAACATCTAAAAGTCTTTCCTCAGAATCCTTTTTTATCAGATCATTATTTATTAACTTTTGAATTGTTGTTACTGGACTACATGCCATTATTCAAACATTCCTACACTAGATGTCTATCTGAAAGTGCTGTAACTCAATTTAAGGAAGTGATTCCATCTGTATTTACTTCGGTGCCGTATCTCAATTTAACAGAGGACTCCTATGCTGACGTTAGTCCCTCCAAAATTGATCATATTGTTGATAGAACTGCAGGCTCCCTGCGAATGACACTTGACTCTATTGCCCCTTT
>JAVQJF010014599.1:0-10528 GCA_036023855.1 Gadopsis marmoratus | reverse complement strand
TTTATATACAGAGCAGTTTAAGGTTCAGGCCCATCCAAAGATGATTAAATTGTTTACAAGAGCACAATCCTGTTTAAAATAGCACAAATTCGTCATAGATCTAGCCTCTTAATCTTGCTCTTAATTTGCACCAGACTGATGAATTCAACTTTAAAATAGAAAAACTATTCTTTCCGGGGGAAAGATTGGCCCCCAAAAGGGTCCGAGGTCCATTAGACTTTATGCCACCCCTGTAGAAGTCAGTGCCCCACTTGGGCCACCCCAGGAAAAAATGTCTGGACACGCCACTGGCTGGGGGGGAGAACTTAGTCTCGTTAAGAGCCTACCTCCATGTGGTGGGTCTGATGGCCTCAATAATTTCTGTTGTTCCTCAGCTGCTGTGGAAAAGGGATTTCCAATGCTGGGTATCCTCCCTGCACCTGCATGCACAATGTCCTCTCAGTCAAATGGTGAGGGTTTCCCTGGAATGTATCCTGGCTCTCTAGTAAGACCTGGTGGAGTTCACCACCAGTGCCCCCCTGGGAACGATTGTTCTGAGTAAACCGATGGTTCATTGAAGGGGTGAGGAGCTGGGTTCAAGGGGAGGTCCATAAATGGGACCTGGCCCCCAAGGCTCCATAATGTTCATAGAAATTACCTGGAGTTGTTGGCAGTTTTCCCTGCTCTGAAACACCTTTTTACCACTCCTGGAGAATTGTCATGTTTTGGTCAGGACAGACAATACATATATATATATATATGTTATATAAACCAGTATGAGGGCACGCGCTGCCTGACATTACAAACTGGCCCGGAGTCTGATATTGTCAAGGCCTGCGTGTAGACCTTTGCTTCCTTCTTGTCATTTGCCAACTGTGTTGGAGGCACTCTCAGGGTTGCCATTTGAGCCTTTAAATTAAGCTGACTTAATGTTGCTCTTTCTAAAAACTATCCTATTGTTGGCAATTATGTCAGCCAAATGGATAAGTGAATTACATGTGTTGTCTGTGTATGCATCCTGCTTGCAGTTTTCCCCCGATTATGGGAAGGTGATTTTGCGCCCTAACCCTGCTTTTGTGCCTAAGGTTAGCAAGGCTTCTTATAGCTGCCCCACTCTGGAGCTGCATGCTTTTCACCCACCTCTTTTTGCAGAGAAGAGTGAGAGGCAGCTTCATTCACTCTGTCATGTAAGAGCTTTGCGCAGCTATTTGGACAGCACTAAGGGGTTTAGGAAGAGTAACCAGCTTTTTGAATCTTGGGCCCTTTCTCACAGTATGAAGGCTCTGACTCGCCAGCGCCTGTCACACTGGGTGGTGGAGGCTATAATTCTGGTTTATGAGAGTCATGGACTGCAGCCCCCTGAGAGCCTGTGGGCTCAGTCCACTTCATGAGCCGTGTTCAGGGGCATTTCTGTGAGTGACATCTGTGCTGCTGCTAGTTGGCATCCCCACACACATTTATGTGGAGGTGTAGATAGTGAGATACCTCACCCAGTTTTCAGAGAACTGGGGTTACCCTCACAGACATTAGAATAAACATACTAAATAAACTACGCTGCATTATAATCTGCTGGGTCACTGTTACCACATCACAATAGGACAGATGACTTTCATGCACCTTAGGGTCTTGTTTTTATGTCTGTTTTTATGTCTTTTTATGTCTTTTATATTTATTGTATTGTGTATATAATGTTTTAAATTTTTAATTGCTTTTATTTATTTTTCTTCTGAGTTTTGAGCTGCCGTAACAGTGAATTTTCCCCCTGTGGGATCAATAAAAGTTTATCTTATCTTATCTTATCTTATTCCCTTACCTGCTTCAATAGGCATTCTGACCCATCAAGCTTGGAGCGACCAGCAAAAACCAATGGACACATCATAAGGTAAAGGGATTGTTGATGTTGTTACATATGTATACAGTATATATTATATATATATATATATCACCTGCACATAAATTGCCATAGTAGCCATATTTTTTAATGAGATTACATCAAGACAATTTTTGTAGCAGTGGTAATCAGAGTGGAAGGTCCTTGCTAGTACGTTCATCACTGGGCGTGTGACAGTGACACGTAAACTTGCCAGTAATTTTATGGACAAAGTTTCCATCTCTGAGCTCGGTTCCAAAAGTGTTTGGCATGTGTCATGGCTTCTTTTATTGTCTAGAAATTTGATGCATTCTACAAACCCCCATATTGTTATATTGTGCGCTTGACACAATATAATTACATATATTTCATAGTTAAAAATAATCATCATTTCAAAATAAGAAAAAGACGAAGTTTATAGTGCTGTTTAACTGCATCACACACATTACACTGAATCGAAATAAATAAATGTGTAGGTGTGACACAAGGTTCTGCTTGATCCTGATTTAAAAGGCTTCATCTCAGCTTGTGGAGAACCAGTCAATGCAATACATCCATGAAATGTTGTTTTGGAAAATATCAGTCTTGTTCCACTGTAAACAACTTTACAGCCTTCTCTCTGAGTATCAATGAACCCCACTTCCCTTTTCCAGCAACAAAATATTCCCCCTTTTCATCTCCTTCCTCCCTCCCTCCTTCCACAGTAATAGGGTTGGGAAGAGTTGGGCCGGTCAAAACGGCTCTATTTTTGTCAGCGGCTCCTGTTGATGCCGCTGGTTCAAGCTCGGGCTGAATTGCCACGGTGACGATGTAAACAGACACTCAAACACAGGGTCTGCTTGGTCACATCTATCATGACAGGGAGGGGACAGCGGCTGAAGTGGGCCACACGTTTGCCTCAAGCATGAACACACGTTCACAAACTTACATTTACATTACATTCACTCAAACATGGACATTGCAGGAGTTCAGGCAACTGTTTTACAGAGTGACTTTTGTTGAGCACACCAGTAAAGTAATATTCAATTCCTAGATCACTGCTGCACAAATTAAATCTGAGACACAAGCTGTTAATAGTTTCTTGGATTGCACTAGGTTCATATGCAAGTATCTATCGTCATTGGTTTAACCTGTTTAGCACCTGTAGGTCAGGTTTGCAACAAGAGAATATATTAAAAAGGTTGTAAAGTGTAGAAAATTACAAAAAATACTTAGTTAATCTTTGAATCATCCCTCTACACATATACCTACACTGAACCTTGGCCTTGTTCACTGCAACAAATATGTTTAGAATGCTCAACTTTAGGATTAAACTTGTGATTCATTTGCTATTTGTTGCAGAATCTCTGATATAGGGCAGACTCTTTTAACAGCTGCTGCCTGGCTATTGCACAATGTGTCACTGATAGCAGCTTTCCCCATCATCTTTTCCTTTAATTACTTTGTGTATATGTCAAAGGTCAGGTCCCTGTTTCTCGAGGGCATCACTGTTCTACAACTTTGTCTGCTGATATAGGCTACCACTTATTGTGCAAGCCTTGTCACGCGTTGCTATATGGTCTGGTATCAGATATGCAGAATAGGGACCATTCGTTTTAAGTTGCAGTGTCAGTGACAGCTGTCATGCCGACTGGCTGCTGGTATGCTACTATATTCATGCTATACTCATGTCCTGTCATGGAGATGGAGAAAATGAGATGATGTTTCACAAGCCTGTCTGCCAACTCTGCTACCCCTTGTACTGTATGTGTGTGCAGTACATACATGTATTAACAGCTATTGTTACTTGTCACTTTACAGATTAATAATATACATAATATACAAACTGTATCATCGTCTTATGGAATATGAGACTTTGATATAGATTAACTACCCAACCGTATGGTACAGATGCCATTCTGCTGCATAATGAGTACCGTTGCTACTTATGCTACATTTAGCTGATTCTGTACTTTTCCTCATGTAAAATTTGTGAATGCAGGACATTTGCTTTTAATGGGGTATTTTTACTCTGTGGTATTGCTACTTTTACTTAAGCAAATGATCTAGACCTTTCTTCCACCACTGTTTTTTCTTGTACTATATATCTACACGCACCCACATTAAAGAATACACTGTATATGAATGTGTTTGCATGTGGGCTTCACTCTGTCACCTAAAAAGAGCAGAGACTTTACATGTGCAGCTTGGCCCTGTAGCCATAGCTCTATAGGCTGCTCTTCTGTAAACACGATATCTTACAATTACACAATAGCTTTAAATGAAAACTGAAGTTTGCCTACCATACCTTACACCATTGTTACTTTAAGAAACTTTTAATGCAAAAAATAAATAAATAAATCAGTGAATGCTGTCAGTCTTCAAATTGGTTTTTGGTTGAATTCATATTGGAGGGGGTTTCTCTGATAATTACGTTTCTGAAAAACAGAAATAAAACACAGATTTGCAAGTACATCAGCATACAGGTTAACGCCTCACTGGCTGTTTACAGTACAAGGAACAGCCACAGCCTTCACATCAGGGAAGAATAGACTGGGAATAGCCTGACATCTGCTGGACGAAAAGCAGCAATGCAGCTTACCAACACGTCTGCTGTGAAAGCACAGTGATGTGGGAAAACAAGAGAGCACCAAAATATTTGCATGCAATTATACAACATTTAGAATGAATATAACATCATAGCAGCATGATTTTTGATAACGTGTATGAGCTGCCAAGTTTCCACACGCTTATTAAACTCAAAAATCAAATTCCAAGGGCGAAGGCAGCTAGCTCAGTAATAAATGATCAATCTGTATTAGTCACTCTTCTTGGCCTTTCGTTCTCCGTGTATTTATTTCGTCACTGACTTGGTGACGTAAGGCCTATTCAATCTTTCCTCTGGTCATATGATCCGGAGTCATTCCCCTTTCCCCCCCTGACGCCCCTCCGGCCACCGTCCCGGCTCGTGATTGGACGCCGTACCCTTCAAGTGACGTCACGTCCCGCACTCAAGACACGCACTGGGTTTTCTTAGACACGAGAACAGGGTCGCGGTGAAAACGAGCAGTTAACGCCGAGGACCGGCGTCGTTTCCCCCCGAGCAGACATCGCCGACATTTACCAGACACCGCGGAACTTTCCATCCGAAGGTAGGCGGCGCACACGCTGCTTCTGATGCGCTCATCAGCCCGCTCATCACGGGTCCAGGGCCGGACTGAGCCGCAGCGGGCTGAGAGGCCTGCAGGTGCCACTTGAATTCGGCCCGCGTTCTTATAATATCTCTCAAAGGTTAGATTGGGAACCTAACCCAGTGTCGGAAAGCCGTTATGGAAATTAGCGATATTAACGATATTAATGTCAACCGGCTACTAATACGAATAGAGGCTAATATGGAAACATTAAGCTGATGACAAATTAGCTTAAGAGCCGGACCCTAATTAATGCTACGAGGCTAAACGCCGCTTTAGACTGTAGCAGCAAACATTTTGGTTTGTTTTATTGTGTCCGTGTGTCGTGACTTGGCTCACTCCGTGTGTGTGTGTGTGGGGGGGGGGGTGGTAGGTTTCCTGTTAATTGGGTCCAGTGGGTGTCGGCCTCTGGTGTCTGTAGCTTTAGGTAAAGTAAACACAGGCTGCCAGGCTGCCAGGCTGCAGAGTAACATGGAGATCTGGAAGAATAGTCCCTGTTTAATGACTCTCCTCCTGTGTAAACTAGGCCAACTTAGACTTGTTCTTTAGACCTCCCTTTTTATCTTATTTCATTTTAGGCCATACGTTTCAGGGCTGAAACTAAGAATGCGTTTTGTTAATGCGTCATTTTTCTACCAAACATATTGCCTTTTTTAAAGTTGAGATCACATTAATTTACTGCCGCTGTTGCCTGCTTTTTTATTTTTAAAATGACAATTCCCTAAATCCACAAGGCAGATAGATGCGTGCTGTGTTTGTATTGTGACTGGCTATTCTGAAAGCTGTTTTGTTTTCATGGGTCCTGTTGTGTTCATGCGAATGTTGACTCTTGCAGCCCAAGACAGGACAACAAATGACACACATGCAAATGAACGTACAGTCGCACTACTTACAGACTGTGTGCAAGACTTCACGACGAATCACGACCTGTAAATCCTGTCTGACCAAAACATAATCTAGTCCAGATTTGAGTACAATAAAGGCAAGGTGAGCTACAAGGTGAACCTTTTTTATGCCGTAGACATCCCTACTGGTGTTGGATTACTGAGTATTTGTAATGTCCCTTTCTGAAAGAAGCCCTTTCTCAGCCTTTAGCCAGTAATGTAACACTATCTAGTCACAGGTGAGCTGGCACAACGGTTCTACAGCCATCAGAAGTCGCAGGGATATGGAGAAATCTGGTAATTGTTGTTTTTACTACTCGTCGCTGCCTTAAGGTGCAACAAAAGCAAATCACCAGGGAACATTCTGTTCGTGGAGCATGGTAACCATGGTTACAGAGGCCTTGCCATCTGTACGTAGCTTTAGGAAGACTTTCAGGAGGTGACATGTCCAACCGTCTCTTGAAAAGCACTTAACAGTGAAGCTTATTGTGGATGTTAAAGCAGGAAGTATTAGTTGTTAGTACAACATTATCGGTTGTCGTCCTTCCATTTCCTCTTCGGTCTATTTAATCATACACTTTCATTGTATTTAGAAATGTATATTATCAGGCATAATACTACACCTTGTAACTAATGTTGCCAAATTACATAATCAAAACAGCTTTAATACTTTGAACTTAATACTACAATGTCGTGTGTCCCCCCCCCCCGAGATAAGTGTAGATAAAGGCCTTGGCAACCGGTTTTGTGTCTTGAGTCGAGAAATGTCTCTTCCGTTTAGAGCCACAGCTACTGCATTGTTTCATTATAGACCGAAGATGACTGGATGTGGATGGAGAAGCTGAGCAGAAAGGAGCTGGAGTGCTATTTAGATGTTTATAGTGTACATATACAACATGACAGAGGAATCCTGGGAGCCCTAGCAGAGATGCAGTTTTCCATCTGGCCCACTTTCCTTTTTTTGTTATGGGTGTTCTACATGAGCGCAAATCCAGTGATGAAGGGTTGTGATGGACCAGAAGCCATTGATGGTAGACCGGGAAATGCATTTCGTTCTCACGAGGTCTAGAGTGGAACAAATAACCTCTTGTACACTAAGCTGATCACAGAAGGAATAGAATAGTTTCTTGAATCTTGCTCCTTGTGTTCGTCTCGCACATCACACGGAAACTATGACTGTGCGACGTCGATGAGTTGACATCTCACCTTTTCAGGTTTGTGTTGAGAGGAGAACCAGGTGTGAACCCACAATGAGTACAGGCTTGTATTGTCACTGCAATCTGTTTCACTGCCATCTCTTTCCCATGGTTCGTTTGACTAGCCTCACCCTGCACACTGAAGCTGACTCCTCCATTTGTAAAGTGTTTGTGAACAGTAAGATAATGGTGCTTATCTCTGCTAGGGCTATTGACTCTTAAGACACACTGCACAAAGTGCACAATCATATGCTGTGCTTGTCTTTCCTGGGTGGCTGTGGAGACTGTGCTTGTTAACCATGTGAGACTTGCAGTCATGAAATGCCAGGAGATGAGTCGAGGGATTAGGGAAGACGGCTCTATGCAACGTTCGTTTATGTTCAGGGAAACGGTTGCATCATTGTTGTTTCTGTCTGGAAATGTTGTGACCTTTATATCAGGACAGGGGAATCATTTAGTGATGTGTTGCTCAGGAGTGAATCGTTCACTGAACTACTCCTTTTTGTTATGTACTAGTAGGAACTAGTCCTCCCGGAGAGTAAGTCGATCATGAGGCTGCGCAACAACGTGTGGATCGTGCCCGTAAAGAGGAGGAAGCGACCCAGAACGGGAGAGACGGAGACCAAGTGACAAAGACAGAGTTGAGAAACTGAAAACTTTGAGAGACTGTCTGTATCTTCAGGTGTCTGCACGACCTCCGGCTCCGGATACTGACCCCCCCCCCATCAATACAATAGACTTAATATTTACATCCCTGCAACCAGCTCTCACTCCGCATTAAGTCATTATGGAAGAGAATTGGGGCCACATGAGTTCTGACTTTTTTTTTTTGGGAAGCTTGGAAAAAATAAGTGATTAATGTTGTGAGGCTTGTTAACACTATCTAATTGCTAGGAAATAATTAAAATGCCTAGCTTTGTGCCAACTGGAGCAAAATGAATGTCATTAGTTGGCTAAACAGACAGATGAGGGATTCTGTATGTTAAGCTGCCACATAAGTTAACTTTAAATGGCTAATATTAGTGACAGTATTAACTTTATAATCAAGTCGGATAAGTCACGTATATTTTCACCATATATCTAATAGAGAAACACCAACACACTCACATTATTGCTGCGGTGCAGACTGTTCATGTTCATTGTTTTTATAAAGTCAAATTTAGACATTACCAGTTACCATTAGCTAACCAATGCCATCAACCTTCTAACCAGAATGTTAGTTGGAAAAGGGTTTATTTTGTTCTGTATGTCCACTTTGGTCATTTTATATTGGTACATTATGTAAATGATTTGCGTGAAACTTCAACCAGGTCAAATATAACTATGTTCATATACAAAGTATGTAAAATGTATATTTTACAAATTGTTGAACGGGAACTGAAGAACTGAGTCCCGAACATGATTCGGTTATGCCATCATGCAGTCACGCACTGGTTAACATTTTTTCCACGGTTCATGCAATACTATAACGTATTGTTCTGATTGTTCTTTAACTTTTGCTGCAACTATTATTTTCATTGTCGATTTAATCAGACAATTATATCACTATTTGGTCTATAAAATCACAATTTCCCAGAGCCCAACGTGCTCTTCGTCTTTGGTCCAACTAACAGTCCACAACCCAATGATGCTTAATTTACTGCCATAAATGACAAGAGGCAGAAAATCCTCACATTTAAGAAGCTGGAAGCAGTGAATTTATGACACTTTTGCTTGAAAAATTATGATTTTATAATATAAACAAATTCTAATATGTGGCACTTAGCATTGACTTGTTTTATATTGTACTTTCTCCTCTTGATATCAGCACTAGTGAACACATAGGACACGCATCCTCCACTCGTCTTTACTGTTTACGCTTAGACTTATTAAAGTGAGAAGTGTCATTATTTCGCTCTTGTTGTTTAGGTGATTGTTCAACCCAAAGATGAATTTTGAGCATCCCCCTCCGTACCCAGGCAGTGGCCCCACCGCTCCAGGCTACCCAGCCCAGGGCCCACCTCCACAAGGCTACCCACCTCAGGGTTATCCTCCACAGGGATACCCTGTGAACATGGAGCAACCTAATCCAGCTTACCCCAACTACCCTGCTGGACCAATGGGCCCTGGCGGGCCTTATCCTGGCCCAGGACAACCTCCTTATCAAGGGTACCCTGGACAACCGCAGTTTGGCTGGCAGGGGGGACCCCCTCCAGGGCCTATGTATGGGGAAGCTCCCAAAAACACAGGTGAGTGGTAACACAAGCGATTGATGTAAATATGTAGCTTCATAATGCTGTTAGATAGGGCTGGACAATAAAACGGTAATGATAATTGTCACGATATAATTTTCCTCTATAAATATAACATCTTCGATGAATATTTGCGATAATTAAAACACCCATACACCAGGAGATGGGGCCGCTAATGCACCTTAATATATTAGTTTTCCACCTGCCATTAAATGAGAAGAGCAATCATGTCGCAGGATTAAAAAATAACCAGTCGGAAGCCAAATAGCAAAATACTTGTAAGCGAAATGAGTGACCCCAACAAAAACGCAGTGCCCACTACCATCGAAGCCATCGGCGACCATAAAAGTCACTCAACTTCAGTAGTTTTGCGATTTTATTATGGCAATTTACAATTTACAATCTGACAAAAAACGGCAACCTGTACCGAAGCCAGCTTAGACGGGAAACACCACAAACTTGTTTCAAGATTTGAAACAATATCACCCGTTGGAACACGCAGAAAGTAATAAATTATAGTATTTCAGATTTGTGACGTGTTCCGCTGTGTTTGTGACGCTCTGACAAGAAAGAACTGTTTCAAACCACAAATAACCACCTGGTTTCTCCCAATTTTCAAAAATCTATGGAATGATAGGAGTGCCACAATAAAGAATAAATATGTAAATAAAAGAATATCACAATAAATGTGGAAATAAGACAAATGTTTATTCTTTTCCCTTTTGTCTTTTCTATTTCCACATTTCTTTTGTCTTTTCCATTTCCAAATTGCTTTTGTCTTTTCTTTTTCCACACTGACACCTTGGCGCTACGCTGGAAATAGAAAAGACAAGCTAATGGCTGTGGGCGGGCCTTCATGCCCAGGCTGAGTAATCAATTCATGCACACACGAATCCTGCTTTGCCTTCCCCGCTACCACACTTACACTGCGCAGTGTAAGTGTGGTAGCGGGGAAGGCTTACACTGCGCATGCGCAAGCCCTTGTGTGCGTTTGCCTCGCGCTTTTATTTATTCATATAAATGCATATATATATTTACATATTTATTATATTATTCATATAAATGCATAATCGCATGCGCAGTGTAAGTGTGGTAGCGGGGAAGGCACGGGAAGAAAGGCATTGCAAAGTAATGTGTGCGCCGGTGGTCCGGCCATTTATATGAATATGAAATGGCCGGACCACCCTCGCGTGTGTTT
>JAVQJF010014597.1:0-21592 GCA_036023855.1 Gadopsis marmoratus | reverse complement strand
TTTTTTTTGTGTTGAGACCCACGCAGATGTTACTCGTTGGTTGTTTTTTTTTTTTTGAAGGGCCCAACCGCAACACCCCCCCCCCCCCCCCGCGTCATATATCGCCGCCATCTTTGATCCGCAAATAATAAAAACAAATGATATATTGTTTTCGCGAAGAAGTTATGAAAGTGTGACAATGAACTAACGTGTGCCAGAAATCCGCGCAGTTAGCAGCGACTCTGTTGGCGTCGTCGTTTTGAGGCAAGTGTACAATTATTATTATTATCATTATTATTATACTTACATTTCTATGTAACTAAACGCGGATGTGCGGGACTATTAGCAGGTTAGCTTGCTGTTGTCGGAGGTTAGCCGGCTGTCTGCGCTATAGACTCTATGTTATCGCCGCTGTTGTTTACTAGCAGCAAATATCCGCGCGGCGTCGTCGTCGTCTTCTTCTTCTTGCAGCGCCGACTAGCGGATGTTCCCCACGCCGCGACTTCCACCGGAACAAACCCGACCGGATCGGCTGTCAAACTATTTCTTCGACCAGCTGCTGCTTCACATTAGTGCATTAATAATAATAATAATACAACAGTGTAGTGGATGATAATAATAATAATAATAATAATAATAATAATAATAATAAATCCAACACTGACCAGTTTTTGTGCATAATGAGTGCCTTTGCTTTTGATACTCCAAGTACATTACGCTGCTAATGTTTTTGCGTACATTTTGAATGTGCGACCTTTGCTCGTGCTGAAGTGTTTCCACGTGTAGTGTTGCCACTTTTACAAGAAGTCCAGGAGCTGACTGTTAGTTCTGCCACGCCGTGATTGACAGACATGCCCATGCTTGTGTTATTTAATCGTAAAGTAATAAAGCAGCAAATCAGTGTTGCATCTAAGAATTTTTTCCATTATTGATTCATATTTTTATTTTTCCAATGAGTCAATTCATCGTTTGGTTTATAAAAATGTCAGATGACAACGTCGCAGTTTGCCAAAGCCCACAGTGATGTCTTCAACCAACAGTCCAAAAACAGCAAATATTTCATCTAAAATGATGTAGAAACAGGGAGAAGCAGCAAATCCTCACATTTGAGACGCTGGAAACGGAGATTGGTTGGCAGTCTGACTTGATAAATGGCTTAAACGATTAATCGGTTTGTTAAAATTGTCGTTGATTACTTTTCTGTCGGTCACCTCATCACCGCACTAATAAAACTGGAGGACGATATTGGAAGGTTTGTAAAGATTGTGATTTTCTGAAGTGCAAAACATTAGCTTAACGTGACTATTATATGGCCTATAGATATTTTAATTTTCCACAAAACAATACGCACAGTTACATCACCGTGTGCTGCAGTTGAAACGTTTCTGTGTGTGTGTGTGTGTGTGTGTGTGTGTGTGTGTGTGTGTGTGTAAGTGTAAAAGAGGATGACGGTGTTTCTCCCACCTGCCAGCAGATGTCACTGCTGTGCCTCGGGCAGCGGCTGCTGGTGGCGTCGCGAACTGGACAGGATGATGACGTCAGAGCTCTGATGTCCAATGGGGCTCCGTTCACCACAGACTGGGTGAGGCTGATACGTGTTAATTATGGAATAATCTTCATGCTAATCCGCAATGGGATGAGCGCGAGCGCTCATCTGCTGCCAAGAAACAAGAGATTTCTTGGCGGCTATCGTCGTGTTGGACTTTTGTCACCAGGCAGCGGCAGTGTGACCGTACTGCTGAGAGGCCTCATGTGGGGCTCAGACAGACAAGACGACGTAAAAGAAACACCGAGCAGACACTTAGCGAAGGGAAAAACAACACCCAGATACCGTTGGATGTCTGTTTGCACCGTAGTCTGTCTCTGTATACATCATACACGTATATCCTTCATGCTTTAACACTGTTCAGAACAGGACATTTGCATGTCGGTGTTGGCCAACAAGGTTGCTGTGCAATGTACAATGGAAATGATCAGTTACAGTACCACTTTACAAATTTGCACATTAAATAAACAAACTATTCTTTGCAAATATAATAACTTGCCGCATGTCTGTATATAGTCTAGGGCTGAAACTAACTAAATAAGTATTAGTCTTATTTTCTCCATTTATATATTTGGTTATTTGTCTGACCAACGGTGCAAAACTTGAAGGTATTCAGTTTACTGTCACATAAGACGAGCAAAAGCAGCAACTCCTCAAAACCGAGACGCTGATAAATGACTTAAAAGATGAATCAGTTATCAAAACAGTAGCCCCATTATGTTTCTGTCGATTGCTTTAGCTGTTATCAACATTTGATTTTACACAGTTACTCAGTCTAAATATTAAAAGGAATACCAGCACTTCGTTTTGATAAACCTCCACTGCACCGTGATGTGCAGTGTCTATGTATGGTTTTATTCTCATTTGTATTCTTAATTGATTGAATTGGCCTGAAAACCGATTAAATCATTGTATTTATATACTTATTATAACAAGGAAAATTGTTTTAAATCATTTAGATAAATTAGATTTAGATTACAAGCCTTCATAAAACATCCACAGGCACTCTGGCTCTTATTATCATATCTATTTATAACGTTCATTTATAATTCACTGCTCACAGGCACTGTGTACACCACTAATGCAGTTTTATTGGATTTTCTCTTGCCTAAAGCCACCTGTGTCTATTATACAGGAACACATAACAGATAACTGTCTTTCATCTGTGGCATTTTAAAAATGTACCCAGAGGAGTAGTTGCTGTATTAAAGGGCACGCGATTTAGTGGTTTATGCCACGTACCACATGATGGCTGCATTTTAAAATAAGGAGAGATATGAGTTTTCACCTACTGAATTTTTTAGAATGACAACATCCCATATCATTTATATGTATGAATTCAAATTCAGCCATTAATGCAATGAAACGGACGCGTCACTCTTTTCCTGAGTAAAGCTGACGGTGTGACTATAACAGATCATCATATAGATTCCTACTACAACATTGGCGGCTCAGCTTTAGAACTTCACAGCTTTATATTAGAACTTTTTTTAATCCCGAAGGAATTTCTGGTGCCAGAGATTGCTCAAACATTACAGCAACATAAGAATAAAAACAACAGAGTAATAAATGTGAAGGGTATAAGGAGTCAATGCTAACGCCAATTAAATAACTATAAAAGTAAGATGCATTTAGTAAGATAAGTAACCAAAAATAGGTATGTAATATTGCACATAATAATGATGAAGAAGAGCAGCTCTGGCAGGCTGCTGCTCTGATAAAATAGTCCCAAAGTAGCGCAGATCACGAGGAGCAGTACTCAGGTTGTGAGAGCGGTGACAAAGAGTGTGGCTCTGGAGGGGCTTTGTCTGATAAAATGACTCAAATTACATCAAGCGAGTTATTTTGTCAGGATATGTGTCCCTCTGCTGCTTTTTTTTTTTCTTTCTTTCAACCGTTTGTTTTTAGTCTCTTTCTGAAGAGTCTCCCAGCTTAGCTGAAGTGCAACACTAAATCACGCATCGAGTCCTCCTTGATACCCATGACTGTAGCCGGAAACTCAGAGAAATTAGTGTGGAAGTCAGACATTTGAGCGTCTGACCCGAAGATGATTGAGATTTACTTCATCATTCTTCACTGACTACCATCGAGATTCCCTTGAGCACTGAACATTAGTCGTGGTTGAACTCAGCATGCGCCAGATGTGATGGCGTGCAGCTGTGCGACTACAAAACACGGCACTGTTGGGGGGGGGGAGCTTTGTGTTACGTGAACTTTCCCCGGATAAAGATAATAAAAGTCATCCCAGCTGCGCCTTTACACATCTCGCGCCCACTCTCGCCTCTTTTCCCTCCAGCTGGGCTTGTCGCCGCTGCATCTCGCAGCCCAGTACGGTCACCACTCCACCGCCGAGGTGCTCCTGCGTGCCGGCGTCAGCAGGGACGCCCGAACCAAGGTGGACAAGACCCCCCTTCACATGGCCGCGTCAGAGGGTCACATCATAGTGGACCTGTTAGTGCGGGTGAGGAGAGATGTCTGATGTGTACATGTCTGTATGAGTGCAGTCATGTATGGCTGTAATTAAATATAACATGGCAATAATGAATAATAAAAAAGTCATTTATGTTTTTGTTTCATTGCATTGAGGATCAGTGTGAAAACCTTAAGTGATTTTGTAGTTGTATACTGTGATATAGAGTGTGTGTATGTATGTGTTTATATATATTAGAAATATTCAAATTGTTGTAGTTTATGTAGGTAAGAAGAGCCTGGTAAAGACTTTGTACACTACTGGCCACAAGTATATAGACATATGAACATCACACCCATGTGTAATGTTGTGATTGTTGACCATTTCATTCCCCAAAATGTTGGAGCCTGGCTGCAGGGATTTGCTGCCATTCGGTACGCAAGAATATTAGTGAGGTCCAACACTGATGTTGAACTGAAGTTCTTTCTCACCAAACCATTTCTTTATGGACTTGGCGTCGTGCACGGGGCATTGACAACAAAGGGCCCCCGTCAAAGCCCTATCTCCTTTCCAGAATGCTGTCAGCCTGTTGGTGGCAAAAACAAGCTATTGGAGATAAGAAAAAAAACATTTGACGGTTGTCATATGACACTATTTTCAACATAGTTAGACATGGTCTTTCCTGCCAAGTCACAGACATCATTTCTCATCACTTCCCATATCTTTTGTGTGTTTGTTACCTTTCCTCACCACCGGGGGGTGCCGTGCGTCTGTGCAGAACGGCGCCGACATCAACGCCAAAGACATGCTGAAGATGACGGCGCTGCACTGGGCGGCTCAGCACGGCCACAGGGAGGTGGCCGAGCTCCTGCTGAGGTACGGCGCAGACGTCCACTGCCTCAGCAAGTTCGACAAGACGCCCTTCGACATCGCCATGGATACCAGCGACACTGAGCTGATGATACTGCTACAGGTGGATGGACGGAGGATGGGGATGGGGATGGGGAGAGACAGACAGACATCCTGATAGAGAGAGACAGACATTCAGTCAGAGTTGAGGAGAGAAGAACAGGAAGGGGGCAAAGACATTGAATGAGATACGAGGAGTCAGAGTCGGAAAGACAGAGAGACAAGGATGTATGAAGACGGATGTAAATGGGGATGAGAGACTGGAAAGAGGAAAAAGAGACACAATGGAGATGATGGTGGGGGCGAGAGGAAGAAATTGTTGAAAGGAGAAAGAAATAGATGTAAGGACAGGAAGGGTGGGGCATGCAGGGAGGAGGACAGAAAAGCAGAGACGGGCCGGGTCAGGTCATCTCTGTTTCTGTTGGTGCGAGGTTAAAAATCACAAGAGAACGCACCGGGAGACATTTGAAACTGACTGAAGATGACCAAGCACATTTTTGCCCAAAAGTGAGGATAAGGAGGAGAAACGTCGAGGGGGAGAGAGAGAGAGAGAGAGATGTTCAGATAGATGAAGGCGGGGAAGACAAGGAGATATGGATGGATACACGAGGGGCTTGTGAGGAAGGGAGGCAGGGAGGGAGGGAGAAAGATGGACAGAGATTAAGGGCAGAGCGAAACAGAAAGGAGGCGGAGGAAGATGAGAAATTGGGGAGCCGAGGAGTTTAAGAAAAAGACAGAAGGAAGAGGGGAGAGGAGGGGACAAGTAAAAAGAGAGGCCAAAAGCGCGAGACTGCAGGCGCAGACATGTTTGCACAGCACCTCTGCTATTTCTAAAAAATACGTTTGATGTTTTCTAAGTGCGACTAGCGAATCTCCGATCGGACTCTCACCGGCGTTGCTATGGTTTCAGGGGCCATGCAGCCTCTCTCTCTCTCCGTCAGACAGCCATGTTGCAAACAGTTCTTACCAGAACACCTGCACTTGGACACCATTTCGCGCAAGATCGGATTAGACATTTGTCTTTGAAAGCATAAAGAACCCACACTAATAATTAAAACAGACAGGCCTGTGGTTAAGGATTACATTGAAATTAGGAGACACAGTATTTGGAAAAATTAGACTATAAAAAGTCCCACATGCTCTCCTACCATGGCCTTTATATATCAGCGGTGCATGTGGGCCTTCAGGTGGTACGTAGGAGGTTGGCCTTAAGATGAGTCCTCTCCTTGGTCAGCACTCTTCAACTAGCCGGGATATAGATAGTGTCGCCTCGGGCACAAGCAGCTGGTTGACCCGTGCAAGATGGCTGCACACAGAAGGGCACCGACACATGTTTATGAAACATAAACACCCACCACGGCCATGAGTGTGAAACGCTCCCCCGAGGTCTGCTGGGGTTTTTTTTAAGAGCTGAATCATGATGTGTCTGATCCATGAAGCACTTTATCTGTCATGGGAATAAATTGAAATAGGCGTACTGTTTGTTATAGTTGGACGTTTTAGGTTGAGACGCTCAAAAAGCCACAGAAATGTTTGCTTCCCATCTATAAAATAATGACGTCGTTTATTTCACTCTTATCAAGTCTGCGCAGATAAACTGTCTCCTTCAGATGATGTCGCTGCCGACGCTATGAGACGCCAAACTGCACTGAAAATGAACCATCAGTGGATAAATAATGAAACCGTTTTAAACCTCAGCCTACACCTGTCGCGGCCATCATATTTTATCCATCATTAACCTTGTGATTACATTTGGTCAGAAAAGAGAATGTAGTACCATCAATGAAGTTACTCTCAAAATGATTTCTCTTATTTAATGGCACAGATCAGTTTCACCTGGCGTTCTCCAGCGCGTTAAACTGTTTTAACTGTAGCTGTGGCCTTTTCCAAAAACACATTAATGCTAGATGTGTGTTCCGTTATCTTTTGTACCTTAGTTTCAGACAGATGGAAAATGGAAACAATTGGTAGATTAGTGTTTCAGTGTTTAATTTCATTTGACGCCTGTCATTCTTTAATAGCATTACACAGAAGAGACCAGGAAGTAGTATTGCATACCACCTTCTCCCACTAAAGTGCATTTAAATGTCAATAAAAGAAAAAAAAGAAATCAGGAATTAGGATTTAGATTTCAGATTTTAAAATTTCAGATTCTGTTCTGGGTTAATTTGATGCCTCCAGATCTTTTGGCAAAGTGTATCAGCCTCACTGGACAGACATCCGTGACGGACAGGCGGTGATGTACAAAATAACATTTTAACTTTTCTAAATTTTTAACCCAATATTTTGCAATTGCAGTGCATTTTAGAGCGGCTAATATTTTTATATTAACAGTGGATCACACCACCACTTTTGTTGGTGTTGCTCGTTGTGTCCAGCACCAGACCCTGCAGTTCCCCTTTAGTGTCTATCAGCTCATTGTTTCGGTTCTTGAAGGCTGCAGCTTTACTGCCCTGATTCACTCTCACCGCTCTTATAGCAGGCAGCTGCTGCAGACTGTACACTACCTGCCCAGCACCAAACGACAGATAACGTAAGGAGCTTGCAGGTGAACACAGTGGAGCATTTAACAGCTTAAAGACCTAGATGTTTTCCTAGCTAAAGCTCAAGCTAAAAGAATGTAAATGTTGGACTTGCGGCACTTTTTCATAAAGAGCAGGTCTAGACTGACTCTTTATTTACAGAGACCCAACGAGTCCCACCACAAGCAGCACCAGGAGACAGTGGCGAAATAAAACTCCCTTTTAACCACCAGAAACCTCGAGGAGAACCAGGCTCTGGGTGGGCGGTCATCTGCCTCGACCGGTTGGGTTGCTCTCTTGTGCGACAGAGCAGTTTGGAAGAATTCATTATAACCACAGCTAATGTTGTGTGTGTGTGTGTGTGTGCGTGTGCGTACGTGTGCGTGCACAGGATGGGATGCAGAACCAGGTAAACATCAACCCAGAGCCCCACTACATCATCCCTGCTGGTGGGTTGGTCAACCTCTCAGAGCTGATCACCACCACCAAGGCCACAGCAGGAGGTAGGCAGCAGACGTGCATCCATCAGTTGTGTTCAGGTGCAGTGATAAAGTACAGAAATTAAGTGACAAAAATGATGAATAACCAGCAGATGGAAGGGATGTGCATGTGTGGAAGAAGAGAAACCTCTGGAGACTTTTTGTGTTTTCTCTAGAGACATAGAATCATATCTGACAACATCATCATATCACATCTGATGAATGGACCTGGAAATGGGACAAATAAGGGTGCATATCCAATAAACCACATCGTTCACCCACCCATTCACTCCTTTCATTCCATCTATCCATGTTTCTCGTATTCCTGTCTGAATAAGAGAATAAGCATCAGCTTCTCAGTAGCAACAATGTTCATTTAGACACTTCTTTAACTATCCAGAGTGTCTGAAAATGAAGGTTAATCCCTTTTTTTTTTTTTTTTTACTTCTTTGTGGTTGTGTAACATCCTGGTGCATTTATGTACAGCAGCCTAATGTTGGAGTAGTCCTTGGTGGCAGCTGTTATCTAACAATACAAGCCAACTGTCTTCAGGCAAGTCAGAGGACGCCATGGCTGCCGAGTCGATGGAAACAACCATTCAGCATGTGGTGGGCGACAGCGGGCAAAGGGTCATTACCATAGTGACGGACCAACACGGCAACCTGCAGCCAGCGGCCCTGGCCCAACAGTTCATCGTCACCCTGCAGGGGCAGCAGAGTGAGTGGGCAGCACACAGGCTCAGGACTCTCCAGCAGATCGGGGCCTAACTGAGAACATGGATGCACCCACGTCCTAATTACAGATAGTCTCGAAAAAAGCAGGAAAATATACCAACAATAAAAATGAAGACATTGGCAATCGGCCATTACAATTCTGCTAATTTTACACACACACTGACTGACCCGTTTCCATTTTGCGGTTTCAGTGGTGACGTTGCCAGCCAGCGCAATCACAGAGGAGGTTTTGGTACAGGAGCCTCGGCAGCCCACACGCAAGAGGAAGACAAACCCTGCAGCCAATCACATCAGCCTAAAAGACACGGTAAGCCAGGGGTTCAAACTCCAGGAGGATTAACGCCATGTTACGTCTCAGAAATTGGCTTGTAATTGAATACAGAAAAGGAAATTGAGTCAATATCTTGATGCGAGCAATTATTTGACATGTTATACAATAAGATTTATTAAACCTGGAATTAATTGTAATGCAGTGTTATCAGTCTAATGCCACATTCATGCCACGTACCTGTTTCCAACTTGTACACAGAGTTCAACATCCAAGTTGCAAGAAAAGTTCCCATATATCCGCCTTGGCTCTTAATCGTGCAAAAGTACCTAAAAACAAACATGGCCAAACATTGTCATTCAATGTAATACTGCATCGCCACTGCACAGTATTTTAAACTCTAAATCATACAACACCTTGTGAGGTGGTGTGAATGTTTATAAGTCATAAACCTGGGACTATTTACTACGTCTACTACATGTGAACGTGGCTTGTGAGTTGAAAGCTTGCATTTCGACGTGTTATAATTTTGTCTCTGGTTAAAGCTCATGGTAATCAACATTAAAACACTTTAAATGATATTTCTTTGGAGCATGACCTAACATTAGCAAAGTTCTCAGTGCCTCCAGCATTTCACTTTCTCACGGAGACTAGATCGTTAAGACGTACGTAACACAACAAAACAGAGGTATTTAGTCCTTCTATCATGCACCTAAACAGAGGCTCTATGGACAATTACTAGTTTACTTTTTGTTTGTTGTAACACATGAACTAAATGAATTTGACTCTGAAAAATACTCTTGATTAATGATCTTGAGGACACCAAAATGTACAAAAAGCAATTTAATATAATTTGAAGCTGTAACCACTAATCTGTTTGTTTTGTTTCCAGAAGGTCAAAGAAAGACGCGAGCAGCTGCAGCTGCAGCTGCAGGAGGCCAATCGTAAAGCCCACCAGTACCAGCAGCAGCTCCTGCAGAAGGAGCAGGAGGCCGAGCAGTATCGGCTCAAACTGGAGCAGGCCATAGCCACCAGTAACAACAGCATCAACAGCGGCATCACTGCGGCGAGCGCTACGGTGAAGCACGAGGAGGAGGTACCGGAGGAGCAGCTGGAGACGGACGAGGTGACAAAAGACACGGAGGAGGAGATCATGAGCGAACTCCCAGATGATGCAACTCTTGTGGAGGTTGATGGTACAGAGGAAACGCCCTGTCGACACTAGCTGACATGTTTTGTGATCATCTATTTAATTGATTTTATAACCTTTTTGTAAGAAAAACATTAGGAAGACTTTTGTAAATATGTCAAGGTTTTTCACGCTGCAAAAATATCAAGAGGACTTTAGTTTGAAGGGGAAATTGCTTGGTTAGTTACAAGCACATGCTGAGCCTGGAGAGGAAATAGAAAATGGCCTTTCACCACTTTATCTCTGTGTTTATTACTTCATGACCAGACTCCCGTCTGAATGAGCGCTTTTGTCCTTTACCTGCCAGTGCAAAAACTGACTATTACATCCCGAAGATTTGCCACGGTTCACTACTTTTCCAAACATTTAAGAGTGTAGGTGGAGAAGAGGTTACCCACAAAAACAGCAGAAGTAGAAAAATGTGCCTGCCAGAATTGAACAGACTACTGAGGTTAAGAACATGTCTGACACACAGTATTTGCATTGATATGGCAGGTTAAACCTGTTGTGGGTGCTTGGTGCACCTGGAGCAGGTGCACACCCTGACACTGTTACATGAATGACCCTCACTCTTTGTAAATTCTTAAAGCTGCATGAATTAATTTCTTGGCCACTTTGGTGCAGAAGATCTCCATAATAAGCTTTCAGGGCTTTTAGCTGTAAACAGCTGCTTGTAAAAACAAAAACGAGCCAATTAAATGTGTGTAAGGTAGGATTAAGACTGAACTCGTCTTTCTGTGCCAGAGCCAGAAAAACAGAGACAGAATCGGCCACGAAGACGAAGACTGACGCAGCTGTACAGGTTGTTGTGAGTTGTCTTCTAGATGAGCAGATCTTAAATCTGCATGTTTCTTTGACATGACAAACGTTAGGTTACTGTGTCTAGCAATCGCAGCAGATGGGACAGATACGTCAGTCATTACTGATTTTGATGACGGACCAAACAAGCACACCCCAAACAGAAAGCGGCTGAAATGAAAATGAAAGTCATTTTTTATATTACGCACAGTCATCCGATCCACTCTTAATTTGAAAAAGTATTGATTTGTGGAGCTTTAACAGGTCAAATGGCAACAAATTCAGGTTTTAGGTCAGTGAAGGAAAGTGACAGCAAACTGGTAAATCCACTGTCCATTGGTGACCAGATTATATTTATTTATTTATTTTCAATAATAAAATTTTGGGCATTTTATGTCTTTATTAGATAGCCAGCAGTACAGAGATGATAAGAAATCAGGGGAGAGAGACGGGGAATGACACGCAACAAAGGTTCGACTCGACCTGGGGAAGAACTGGATTCAGCGTCGGAGGCGGGGCCCCGTTCATTCCCATGAAAGTTGCTCAGTGGCTCATGAAGCCGAGAAAAGTTCGACTTTCGGGTGTAAAATCACCCGACTCTTCCGCATAGCTTCCACTCTGTTGGAAAAAAAAAAAATCTTTCACAATCTAAGTCTATGGGGAAAAGTCCCTTGGGCCCAGTGTGCATCACGCGATGGACCCCGAAGTTGTAATTACCTGATTTGGCCACTATGTCAAACTGGCTTCAAAGCGCAGTTCCTGGAGGCACCTGATCAGATTTTCAAGTATGTTTGCGTTTACGTGATGTTTTCTGACAGGACGTGTGACGAGGCCCCTCAGACTGTGACGTGTCACTCGGTGAATGTGCCTCAGTGCATTTGCACCGTACGGGCAGAGATAATCACGAAGCAATTACAGTAAGAGCACTCCATGCCCTCTTATCCAGGGTGACCTACAGTGAGCAGATAGGAACTCGGTGTTGTGCTCAAGGACACTTCAACAGGATGCATGGCAGTTGATGTGACACGCCTTATCTTTTCTGGTTATCAAACCTATGACCTTTATGTCAGAGCATATTATGGGTTTAATTAATATGAATCACAACAAGGGAGCAAACTGAAGGGGGCTAAAAAAAAAACAAAGAAGATGTCTTAATGTTTATTCTTTGTCTACATGTTTTCATGAGGTTTCACGTCTTCGTGTCTTTGGGGAGATGCTCTCACTCTGAGCACCAAAATCACGAGTGCTTAGGTACAAGGGGTATTTAACCTTTACACGCGGCAGCATTAGTGCGATAATCCACTAGAACAAATTAGGGATCAGGTTGAGGCTTTGGAAGCCAAAAAAAACATTTGGTGAAGTGGCCAACAGCAAGTCTTCCTCTGCTAAAGAATAACACGCAGTCATTTGTTTATGTGTTCGCACTTAAGGGGTTTTATTCATGCAGGCGCAGAAAATCTGACTCTTAAGTCTCTTTTAAGATCAAACCGGGGACAAACCTTACAGAGGATTAACGAAGTGCCTCAGAGGCCAAAAGGAGTGATACTTCAAAATCTTCTGAAGACACTGCCAGTTTCTAATTAGTTCGCAAGTTATGGGAAGAACTCCACTGCCCGCGAAAACGCTCGTATGTCAAGTCTGGGAAAATAACCCAACATTATGAAATCAGCGAAAACATATTTAGAACAGAAAGCCTGCGTTTCAAACTGAGGGACTAACGGCGCCTGTGCACTGTGCCGTGACAACAGTCTCACAAGTTCATCACTGTTCACAGCTTTAGGATGTAAAAACAAGAAGCGATGCGTCCATCTGAGCAGATCTCGTGTTTTTAAAGTGCAGCGAAATAGACACGTTCTGGCCATAGTGCTGGCACTTTTATCAGTCGATAGAAAGAGGAGGGCGAGGAGAGTGTGAAGTACGAAAGAGGAGAGTGTGAAGCAAGAACATGAAATGAAATGCCAATCCTGCAGAGTGACTTTGAGGTAAATATGTTTCACAGCAGTAGAATTACATCAGCTCACCAGCGTATTCATGATGGCTAGTATGTGAAGTAGTTTGTAAAAAGGTCGTAGCGGCACTCCTGAATTTAAATGAACGTAAAGCCAGATTTCCTGTGTGAATGCAGATTTACGTGTAGTAGAAAAAAAAATTTGTGGAGTGGTTTTGTGGGTTGTTATGGTTCATGATGTAATAAAAAAATAGTATTTAATAGGTGAATAGTTTTACATCTGGAATTCAATTTTATTTTTTTAAAGAAACTGTTACCTGTTACATTCCAATAAAAATGCTCTCGCTGTTTTCAGACATTAGTTGGAATTTTATATTCATGTATGTGAAGATCCCAACACTTGCTAGTTGGTATGTGATGTGAAACTATGCAAGCATTTATGTAAATTCTCCACATTTGGAAGCATTTATCTCCCCAGCTGCTCTAGTGAAGCTCTCCAGTGGTCACCAGTAATGACCGTCATTACGCCGGGCAGCTCCCAGCGGCCAGCAGTCGGACGCTGCGGTGAAAGACATCGTTGCACTCACCTCCTGGAACACTTGGAAATGCGGGCGCAAAAGTGGCTCAGTGGGGGCGCGTGATGGCATTCGATGCGACGCGCGTTCCCGAACAGCTGTCCGCCCTCTCGTGTCCTCTGAGGGCTAAAGCAGACTGTGGCTGACACGAATCTGACAGACCCGCTCCAGACTTTCAACAAGACGTGGGAGACGGGATCACATCGCCCCGGTTTTATTTGTCCTCCTCACGCAGGCCGCCTGTGCTCTTCAGAGCTGAGCTGAAAGCGTTTAGCCTTAAAAGCACTTGCACAGCCTTCCGATGTTACAGAGCTCTGAAGGCGGTATGAGCGCCCACGCAGCCAGAGATCACCTGGCAGGGGCCCTCGGGCTGTCCCGGAGAGACCAGGGGTGGCAGCATCCGTCAGTGGCCTGAGGCGCAGAGCGACCTGCCTGAGGAGAACGGCTCGCAGAACCAGTGTCAACTTCAGAATCACCTCTTAAAATGCAGCCGCACCCGATTGTAGTTTTTTTCCCCCCTTGTTTTGTTTTTATTGGAGGGCTTTAAGTTTGTTTTTTTTTTTTTTTCTTTTTCTAACAACACAGACGTCTTTCAGTAGAGCCTCTGAGGTTTCTTCATGGGGCCCGGGCTCAGTGCTTCTGCTAGCTCACCAGGATAGATTCTTTGGGCAAATAACTAAAAGTCCTCACATTTAAAAAGATTTGCACCAACGTCCTCACCAACGATTAATAATCAAAATGTACTGCCAGTCGACTAACTGATTTGTTTAAGCGGTAAATCTTTTGCGTTTACAACGCACAGTGCACTGTATATGAGAGCACCCAGACGCAGCGGGAGCCAACATTTGCCTGAAAGCTGCAGACCTGAAGAATCCTTTTAATAATGCTGGCGATCACCTCTTCTTTGGTGCCAGTGTTCCCTGACGCCTCGCACTATTCCTCAGTGACGGACTATTCTGAACGTCACTGGCTCTCGGGGATAAGCGGAATTGCCGCAAAATCAATTATACAATATCGGTAGTTCCTCCCTTAAATCCTCTATTACAGCTTTTCACAGTCGCAGGGGAACAGTCCCTTCAAAGCTGCTCGGAGACCATTAAATGAGCTGAAGGCTGAGGAGTGAAATGGGGCGTTTGGAGAATGAATTCAGCATTAGGCGTCTGAGCGAGCACAGCAGAGAATGAAAATAATTAAATTATCAGCGGCTTTCTTTAATATGAGCCATGTTGCATAAAGCATGACTGTGATATTGATCCATAATGGTTAATGTTCACCACTGCCGCTCCCACCCGCTGTGTAAAGGGCATGTTTAGATTGGATTATAATCTTTGTTTGGCACGAGCTAATGAGATTTCAGTAGCAGAGAACGCAGGCTTTCAGTCTAAAAAATTATTTGTTTCTATTTTGGGCGCTGCTCCAAAATGATATGAATTTCAAACAAGCAAAAGGTTTCAGGAGGACTTCAATGTCAGAATCATTCTTGCATGCAGGTGTCATTCTTTTCAAATGACTAATGTGTTTCCTACACCCCATAAGATTGTGTCCCTATGTAACAAAGTGGCTTCCTCCTCCTGCCAGCATGCACGTATGAACAAATGCTGCATGTTTAGCTCTGCTCTCATATTACAGCCGTTATCAGCCAAGGACGGCATCCACGCCGCTATTTTGACTTTAAGAAAGGAGCAAACGGTGAAAAGGCTTCAGTGAAGACGTAGGCTGTCTCTTACATAACAATCCAAAAAGCGCAGACTGCATATTTCTCCTCTGCGGGATCAGCCTCGCATTTAAAATTCTGATCCGCTTCCCTTCCTGGAATAAAAAAAAAAAAACAAAAAAAAAAAAACAAACTTGTGTGATATCAGCAGAATTATTAAGTAACACATATTCGCTCGCAAGCAAAGTTCAATCCACCCAAGCCGCGCTTCAGTGTGTGAGAAATGATGCAGCTTTTTCCAGGGAGGTGTGCAGCAGATGATCAACATATTCAGTGCTGGTGTCAGAGAGGAGATTGTTATTCTGCATGGCGTTCTGAGGGTCTCGGCTCAAAGGGCAGCCTGAGCCTGGAGACGAGAGAGTGTGTGTGTGTGTGTGTGTGTGTGTGTGAGTGAGAAACCAACCGAGACACCTGCCGGCTACCACTGCCAGCCGCTGATAAAACGGGAAAAACAATGTATTGGGCCTCGGGCGCATATGGCCGCCTTGAAAAAGGGCAGTGTGGCTCGGAAAAGAACAGTTTTCTCATCCATTTTTTTTTTTTTTTCTTTCTTCATTTGTTTGTCCTCAACACCTGTCACTTTTACCGCCTGGTGAATGAACCTAACGAAATAAAACACATAAAGAAAAAAAAAAGGTTGGGGGTAGGTGGTGCACTCTGGTCATTTTTATTAAAAAGAGAACGGCGGCTCGGCGCGGAAAGCAGGTCGATTCAAAAGGGTCCAGTACAGACAGGAAATAGCTGCTTGAGCAACTGACCCACAGCTACAACATTAGGATTAAAACCACTTCACCATTTATCATGCATGGAGAGGATACATGCGGGGGGGGGGGGGGGGAGAACAACCCAAAAAACATCCCCTCAGCAACAACATCTGCAATAGGTAGGAAAAGGCCACAGCAGATCACAAGAACATCACATGTCGTCAAAAGGGTCAGAGTTCACTTGCCTGTCCCGGCAGGAACGAGATCAGGGAACGTTTATTCATTTCTTTTTTTTCTTTTCCTCGTCAGCAGGTTGTATGACATCTCCGTGAAGTGCAAAGACACCGTCGCATCAGTGACTGGCTGATCTCCAGGGTCTCTGCTACCTACGATACTGTAAACACTCTACACTATAAGGCGCACAGTTGAAAAAAACGAAAGAGCCACAACATCAGTTCGTAAAGGGCTTGATGTGGAAATGCATCTACATCCTCATCATCAACACTCTGCAGCTCTGGCATACCAACTGTCAATATACCAACCGTAGGCAGTAAAATGCTGTTTTAAGTTTCTTTAAACGGGCGCTGCACACACACACAGGAGCACTGTAGGACAGAAATATGAACCCATTTTCTTCCTTTTTCCTAAAACATCAATCTAAACGTATTTTTTTGTTTTGGAAATTTTTTTTTTTGCAAATTAGGCACACGGTACAGCACAGTAAACGTTTCTTCTTTTTTTTTTTTACCTTCAATACCTCTTTTGGTCATTGACACCTAACAGACGCAGACGCCACAGGGCCCCTCCGAGACTCAAAGGACAAAATGTTTAGGTTTTGTTCTTTTTTTTTTTTTTTTTTTTTTTTAAATCGGACACACGTAACAGTTATAGTTAATCACTGCTGGCATCTATCTGTCCACTCCTTTCCACAACATTAAAGGGAGAACTTTTCCACTACAATTTCCTTCTTTGTGACATTTTTTTTTTAACCTGCTTTGTGACCTTGATACCAGTCTTACTGAACTGTCTGGAACGTAACAGCCACCTCAGGGTCTCTTACAAAGACATAAGGCATTAAATTGCTCTTCACCCGAACCACATCGGTCACACAAAGTCGCTCTTGGACCTCCTGTGTCTGTCCACAAAACATGAAGACCTCAACTATTTACTCTGCAAGTCACTTTGTTTTTCACCAACTATTGTTAAAACACTGATTGTCTACATTATCAATAGAAATCTAAGGACGTAAACATGATTAGATGTAAACACTGTTATTATCCAACTGGCTTGGATATCAAAAGATGTTGCACCCTGTGTGAGAAATGTGAGAAACGTCTTCCGCACATGAGATGGAGGAGTGACGAGGTAGTCCACGAGAGAACCGACAGCAGGCAAAGGGGGTTATGGGTAAACAGAACTGGCTCTGGCGCATCACTTGGACTTTGGGTCATGGTAGTCTGTGGTTTGATCAGGAACCTTATAGCATAGATCTGGTTGTCTTGTTACAGTCGAGACTTCTCTGGTTTGGCAGGGAGATGCTGTTGAACGCCGCTTTGCGCTCGTTTCAGTGACAATCAGCCGTTGAAATTCTTTTCCGTCTGAGCTTTCGGGAAGATTTGCTGAAAGCTGTTTTCCTGGTGAATCAGCGGTCATTTGTTCTCGGGGCAAAATCAAATCAGACTTTTATTTATTCATCCCCCCCCCAATTTGTGCACCCTCAGGGCTCCTCAGACGATGCGGTAATCGAACGTGTCCTTCTCTGTGTGGTCTGTCCAGTTGGACGAGGGCATGCTGCGGTAGGGGTCCAGCAGGATGCGGAAACAGCGCACGATGAGCAGGGCCAGGAAGATGAAGAGCAGCAGCACGAAGACAAACGCCGCCTTCTGCTCCAGCGTCAGGTAGGAAGGCACATGATGGCCGCCGCCCGACGAGGACAGCGTGCTGCTGAAGAGGCCCTCAGCCATCCTGGGCACATCCATGCTTGACCGTCTCGGCTCCAGCTCTTTGTCGGTTGCTGAAAGATTTTGGACGGGAAGACGGGCTCGGCGGATGATAAGACCTGTGAGAGAATCCAAAACAAACGGATCATACTGGAGATTGTGTCCTCCCTGGTTTGACAGATGGAACAGCGGACTAATATATCGACTCAATACACTCGTAGGAAAAGCGGAAAAACTTTCAAATCTCATGATGAGATGAACAAAACAAAATGCGTCTC
Organism: Gadopsis marmoratus; assembly: GCA_036023855.1. Lineage (NCBI taxonomy): Eukaryota > Metazoa > Chordata > Actinopteri > Centrarchiformes > Percichthyidae > Gadopsis > Gadopsis marmoratus. Next base: position 3,599 of record JAVQJF010014597.1, on the reverse strand, counting down.
ATGAACAAAGTGGCTCTCGGTTTATTTTTGGAGCTCCAGGCGCAAAGCCTTCTCTCTATGAGCAAAGAAGGCTCAAGGGACTCCTTTGGCCTTGAAGTTCTGCAGCCCAGGGGGCTTTGAATTGGCACCTTGGAGTTTTAGTTCGACGACATTTATTGGCGGTAACACTAGATATGTCACTGCTGTCTCTAATGAGTTATATCCAGTATGTACATGTATGAAGCATGCACACAGCTTCACGAAGGCTGAATTATAGAACCGGTAAAGCGGGCAACTGGTTTGTGCTAATGTAACTTAAATATGTGTTTGGGAATACACATCACCGCTTTATGACCTGATCCTGAGGCTCCGTCTTTTAGCGAGAAAAAGACCTAGTTTGTGCTGCAGATTCCTATATTACGAAATGACTTTGTGTTTAAAAGGATGAGGCTTGTGATATTATATATTTATAGTCACGCAATCCCATTAAAAAACCAAAATAAACAATGATCTTCTCCTACTAGCAAGTATTGTGTGCGCCTCCAAAGCCTCATATATCTTCCTCCTCTGTGCCATAAAGCTCCTTTGTTGTCTAAAAACTATTAAAAACACATCAATGAGTCACACGGCTGCACTTAAGTGACACGTTCCTTCATCACCACGAACACTGTAATTTATTTTGAGTCAGTCCCACGCACGGCATCCTGCTGCCGTAAACATTCACTTGGATCACCGAATGTGCATTAATCCACAGCTGAAAATAGTCCCAGACAAAACTACAGTAGTTCTTTGAAAAGATCAAATGATTTGCTTGCGAGATGTTTTTAAAAATGTTTCATCTTCAGTAGGAACCAGTGGAGTCGGAGTCACGGGCAGCGTTAGGAAGTGGGGAGGTTTTGCGAAACACATCACTGCTTTTAGTTTTTTTTAATGGGATTTGTTGACAATAAGACAAATATACATACAACAGCAGCAGTCTCACACGATGCCCAGAGAGGCGAGGAAATGCGGCCCAGCAGCTCATTTTTGCCTTGGGGCCCCCCCTGGCAGGTTAATCTGGCCCTAAAAAGCCTTGCAGTAGTACGAGTTTGCTACTAGTCACAATGTGCAAAAAAGGCATAATCCAGCAACTTGGGTTCAATTCTCAGCTCATACCGCGCAGATTTCTAATATGCTCAACTTAGTTTGGCTGGTTGTGGTTTAGTTAGTTAGCATTAAGGTTACAGAGGGCCAGGACACCAACGTGGAACTGATTAACATGTGAATGCAGAATACGGCGTCGGAGCTATTGATGGCTTTGTAATGTTTGCTATTTAAACATTCATGTATTTTCTTTTGTGTCAAGAATCTGGCTGAATTAGTTTAGTTTAGTAATATCAACAGCCTCGTCATTATTGTACTTCATTTAAGGACTTATTGAGGCTTTTGTTTTGAAGGTACGGGGCAGCTTGTGCACAGGAGGTGAATCTACATATATGGGTATGCAGGTACAGCACCAGGAGGCGGCGGGAGGTTTAATGGGCTGCAGACGCTGTTGTTCTTTGCGTGTTTGCCAAAATGGTGAAATGAACCAAACGTAACGTGATGCTTGATGTAACATGGTGTAACAATGGACTTCTTTTCCCCGCGTACGATTTGTTCCTCAGCTGTCTTGTTTTGTGTTTTGCTTTTTGGTTAGAGGACAAATCACCACTACATATACAGACATTCAGAGTTAACACGGCGGTTTAATGTGTCGGCTAAGAGCTCATCGCTCCTGCAATGACACAACAAGTGACAGTAATCGCTGCCACAGCAAAGACCGCTCAGGAGGTTAGGGTTAGGTTACTCTGTTAGTCAGCTTTAGTTGCCCTGGTTTGCTCATTAGCATTATCATAAAAACAAACCCATAACGTGACTGGTTTTTTTTTTTTTTTTTAAATCAAAATGTGCTAAAAAAAAACAAAACAAGAGGCGCAGCTTGCAGCTTTCTGTGTGGATCATTTGTTCTGGCAAAGAGAGGCCCGCTTCGTTGAATTTGGAGAAGACCGTTGGCTTGTCTGTTCTATATTAAATCAATCCAAAAAACTGCCAGCGGGACTGTTCGTCGTTTCACGTCTCTCGCTGAGTGATTGCTGCAAACCGGTTTTAGAATTGATCTATTTTGTCTTTTTTTATTTTTTATTTTACAGTGCAGGAGCACTTCAGACAGAATTGTTTACCCGAACCTGAGATGTGTGAGATTGCTCGGACAGCTAAGGTTAAAAGGGAATTTTCTTTCAAGCATTATTTCTGTGGCTTTGGACCTGAATCAGATTTGCTCACCAGCGTAATTGCTGAGTTCTGAGGGCCATGTTAACATCGCAGCAACTTAATCTATCAAGAGGCACGAGCAGCCAGGTGCAACTATTTAAACCAGGGGTTTTCAGAGTATGAGATCGTGGACCCCCCCCCCCGTCATACACAGCTGGGAAATAGCCGTCATTTGATCCCACAGACACACAGCAATTGAACCAAGGTAGCCTAATATTGCGGTTTGACATAACGTCGACACCAAATACTTATATAAGAAAGTCTGTCCTAAGGCATTTATTAGCTTCTGACTCTGGGAAAGTGGGGTAAAAACAGTACAAACTTTAACCAAATCACACACATTTAGGCTTTTCTATGTGCACTGGTGTTTTCACTTCCATCCACTGAGCCTCCCCGGAATCTCGTTGATAACCTGTGATCTAAAGTAAAGGTTCTCAAACTTTTTTCTGGCTTGTGAAAACTACAACGCGTGGTAACGTCCACTCGTGCCAAAGGTCTGATTCCCTTCCTTGTTTCTTTGGAATACCTTTGTAAAAAAAAAAAAAAAAAAAAAAAAAAAGGGCTGAAACACTGCAAATAGTCCAACAAATGATCAAGAAAAAAAATACAAAAAAAAGCAGCCATGTTCATGTTCGTCTTCTCGCAACCCTTCAGGTTTTACTTTTGCAGCGGCCCCAACGCACAGGTCGGAAACCACTTAGCTGAACCAAATTATCTGCATATAGATAATTATATAGGTTGAGGTGAACGCACCCAAATGCCCTTTACAATTGCACATAACTCTGGTAGGTACAGTGGGTGGAAGTTGGACCAGAAAGTAGAAACAAGAACATTTTGTTTTTCATCTCCAAATGGGATATTTAGACTTTACTGACAATAACCTCTTGTGTTGCTGCACTGCTGCATCACCAGACCTCGGCACACATAAAACGCATTGCCAAAAGGGAAATACAGCCAGAATAAAGCCTAATTGGCTCCACCAATCATTGTCAGATCAATTAGCTCTTCACATCACAACAGCCACTGAGAAATGTTTGCATAACCCCAAACTCCAGTCTTTTTTTTTGTGCATCGTGTCCTTCGGTCGCGCTTCAGTAAGCGTGAAGAGCCGTCACGGAGACTGACAGTCACTTGGGAGGGGCGGTGGATGTTATGAGACCGCTTGAAGTGACAAGACGGGCAGGGGAGCTGTCTCTTTCTGCCTCCGGATAAATAAATAAAGATCTCTTTGGGCAACTCTCAGGAGAGGGAGAGGCAGATAGAGAGAGAGAGAGAGAGAGAGAGAGAGAGAGAGAGCCTTCAGCCCTGCCTGGCTGGTCAGCGGCCAG